>QKYT01000720.1:31935-45744 GCA_003550305.1 Glomus cerebriforme
TAATTATTATTTTTTTTTTTTTAAAAAAAAAAGAAAAAAAAATCTGAAACAAGAGTATCGGAGTAGTATCGGTATTCTTAGAAAAAGACAAAGAAAATGTCTCTCATTTTTTTTCGATGATTAGAAAAAAATGTCAACGGAAGCAATACATCATTTGCATAAATTCGCGCATTAATGAAAAGATTCCCGTGAACTAACTAAAATGATTTTTGTGTGTCACAAAAAAAAAATTAAAACCCGAAAAAAAAAAAACGCCCAAAGGTCAACGAAGAGTTTTCTATCAAAATCATGTATGATATAATCCGTTAGTAAAAATCAAATTAATTAATTAATTATTTACATCGTCTAACCATAAATACCAATCACACAATATTTCATATATTTTTCCGAATTTTCCATGGTTGGGATCGACACAAGTTTGACCCTGTACATAATAGTAAATAATAATATTATAATACTAATGAAATAAAAAAACCTAAAATTGAAAATTAAAGTTTCGCTTAATCGATTTATTAGTGAAGTAAGAAAATATTTATAAAGCTTTTATTAGATTGTTTCATAATTTGTTACTTTTGCCAAAAATGATGTGGCAAAAAGAAACGATGTAATTACACCCTGCATTACATGCATATTTATATATTTTTATTATATGAGATCGATTGGTTTGACAAATTGCTCATCAAAATGATTTGTTGTTTGTATTAATTAATTATATTTAACGTAAAAATGATATAAAGAAGCCAAAAATTTGTCTAGTTGGATCACATTCTTCCTTTTTTTTTGAAAATCATTCCTTCTGAACTCGGACGATTTTAATAAATTTTAATAAATAAATAAATAAATATATATATTTTGATAATAATTATTTTTTTATTTTTAAAATAGATTAATAATAAAAAAAACTTTTTATATATAATGGCTCGTAGTATATCGCGCCCTTTACTAAACAGTAAACTTGTTCGTTATATAGCGGCATTTATTATCATATGTGATTTATTATATGTCGTTTATATTCAATTATTTAGTAACAAAAATTTATCAACATTAACAAATGTTAAAGTAGGAATAGATATAAATAACGATAATTATCCTATTATATCAAAAGATGAAATAGAAGGAGATGATACTATTACAAACTTTTCAAATTATATATCTTCATTTAGAAATAGACCAAATGATGGTTACATAATCGATTATGAGAAAATTGTGGCACATTGTGATATGAGTAAATTTCTCGCTGAACAATGTTTAGAATATCTTGATAAATATGAATCAGATTATATGATACCTGATTCCAATTCGAAATCATCAACTGAATGTTCTCCTGATCAACCTCCAATGCTTTTTCACGTATTTTGGAAAGGTGATATTAGTGATAAAATTGCTATGATGATAAAATCTTTTTTATTCACTCAACCTTTAAAATGTTCTAAACTTTACGTTTGGTTGGATGATACAACAATGAGTTTAGAAGAAAATCCTCATTCAAGTCCTTTCCTTTTATTCTCTCCAAAATTTATTGAATTTAAAAAGTGGAATACTGAAGAACAACTTAATTATGATCCTATTTATAAAGGTTGGGAATATATTTATGGTACAAAAAGACGTTCTGTATCATTTAGTGATATGGTTCGTTTTGTCGTTCTTCAAAGATATGGTGGAATTTATGTAGATGCTGATGTACTTTTATTACGTGATTTACGTCCTTTTTATCAAACTGATTTTGAATTTTCTTATCAATGGAGTTTTAAAGAAGATTATAATACCGCAGTATTACGTCTTCGTGCAAATAGTACATCATCAAGATTGGCAATTCAAGGTGCTATGAAAAATCGTATGAGATTTCATCCTTTTAGTATAAAGAGATATTTTACTAATGTTGAAAATCCAACTAAAGATGATGTAAATCCTTATATTTATATGCTTCCTGTACCATTATTTGATCCTTTATGGTTAAAGAGAGATAAAAAACAACCAAAATCTATATTAAAACCAAATATAGGTGCTTGGTATGACGTATTTAATCCTGAATTGTCTCAAAATGAATTCATAAACGTTGATCCATCAGATTCTACTCCCCTTTTACGTAAAGTTGATGGATTTTTTCCTGGAGCTTTTACTTATCATTGGCATAATAATTGGCATACTGAAATTCTTCCAACTTCTTGGATGGGAATATTACAATCTGCTTATGATGAATTTTTGGAAGGTCAACAACCTAATATTTATAATGAATATTTGGATATTGATGAAAAAAATAATTCTTTTAAAAACATTCCGATTTAATAATAATCCCTTTTTTTTAAAATAGATTTTTTTAGAATGTATAATAGTAATTGTTAAATCAATTTTTTTTTTTTTTGACAAAAAAAAAAATATATATAAATATAAATAATCAACAATTTTTCATAATAAAATTTTTTAAATCATTCTTTTGCATCAAAAACAATTTGTATGACAAATATGTCGTCGAAAAATCTTTTTTTTTTTTTTAAATTGCTTTGTACAGAAATACAATACTATATAAGCTATATAAGGAATTCGAAATGGAACTTACATAAAATTAATATTATAGAAGCAATGAAAGAATATTCAGGCGCAAATTTCTAATTTCTACATATTTTGGCCAAAATTAAAATTATTTCAGCCGTTAAATCTCATCATGACTGTAATCAACTTATCAAGTCGCAGATCGACATCTGCACTGTCCCGTTAGACAAACTTTTTAAGAGTATGTCTAAGATAATTATGGAATATTCGCCAATGTAACTCCGATTGAAAAAACCGAATAAATAGTACCATTAAAAAAAATTTTCTTTTTCGACAATTTAAGAAAATTTCTTTTTTTTTTCCCAAATATTCTTATTATGAACTCAATAACGGCCGGTATATTACCTACATCACTTAATTTACCAATAACATTAACGCCAAATTATGTTGAATCACCTGAATCATCCCCAATACAATATTATTCCTCAGAGGAAGAACCAGATGTAGATTATCTATGTCCAAAATGTACAAATCCTCGCATAAATGATCGTTGGTGTAAACATTGCGAAAGTAAACGTCTCAGCGAAGAATTTCAAAATTGGACAAGTAATAATGAAATATTAGACGAATTCATTCGAGATACGCAAAGAAATGCCACAAAAAATCAAGATTATTTGGTATGGATTGATTATGATAAATTAGAAGGTATTACTTATTTGGATAGAGGAGGATTTAGTGATGTTTATTATGGTGTTTGGGTGGATGGTCCTGAACGAAAATTTGTTAAAGATGAAGGGGGTAATTGGATTTTACAAGGTAAGATAATAACGATAATTAATATAAATGGAATCATATGAATATCCAATATTTTAAATATTATATATACTGTATATATAATATAATTTTTCTTCTTTAAAGCAAAAACACCAGTTGCTTTGAAATGCTTACACAATTCAGAAAAGTTAACTTTGGAATTCTTAAATGAGGTAATTTATAATGTTATAAACCCGAATTTTTACGAATTTACTTTTACTTAACTTTCATCTCTTACTTTCAGTTAAAAGCATATTATAAATGTAGAAAAGGTAGTGTACTTCGCTGCTATGGCATAACTCAGCATAAAACAACGAAAAATTACATCTTGGTCATGAAATTCGCAAGTGAAGGGGATCTTCGCCATTTTCTAAGTCATTATAATTCCACCTTAACATGGGGATCAAAATTAAGAATGCTTAAAGATATCGCCTTGGGTTTGGAAGAGATTCATTCAATGAAATTAATACATCGAGATTTTCATAGTGGGAATATACTTCACACCAAACTCTCAGATGGCACCATCCGAACTTTCGTGACAGATTTAGGATTATGTCGGCCTGTAAATCAAACATTAAAAAATATTTCTGAGAAACGTGACGTTTACGGTGTGATGCCATATATAGCACCAGAAATATTACGTAGAACTCACGATTACAGTGTAAGTTCTGATATTTATAGTTTTGGAATGATTATGTGGGAGATTTTACATGGAAAACCTCCTTTCAATGATGTTCCACATGATGTATACTTAGCCATAAGAATTTGTGAGGGACTTAGACCTAAAATAGAAAAGAAAGGAGTACCGAAATGGTATATTAGTTTAATGATTAAATGTTGGGATAAAGATCCATTAAAAAGACCGGACACTTTTGAAGTTAGAAAAATTATCGCGAATAGTTATTTAAAAGAAAGGCATTGTGATGATGTAAATACTACGAATATACCACATCAAGTTAGAAAAGTGAAACGTTTAAGTCGAATTTCTTCACATCCTCAAGCTGTATTCACAAGTAGATTATTAAATTATTCAAATTTACCTCAACCACGTGATGTTCCTGATATTTCAGGTAGGTTAATTAAAATTTCTTGAATCTTGACGTCTTTAAGAGGAGAAAAACAACAATGAATCAAGTCATGATATCCTGAATTCTAATCAAATTTTGCTGAGTTTGAAATTGAATCAAGTCATGCTGATTGAATGAGATTTGAGGGAAATGGGAATTTTTTTTTAGAATACATTTGAAATCACTAACATTAAGTTCTTTAATAGAATATTCTAGCTGTTTTTCTTCAAATTGTGAAGAACAAGATGTAGAGGACAATAAAATTAAAAAAATTGAAGAATCTGAAGGTAATTTGATGTAAATAAATAGATAGATCAAAATTTGAAATAATCAGTTAATAAATTAATTTTCTAGAATTTAAATATGTTACGAGAGCATTCGATGAAACTCTTTCATTTGAAGGTATGAATTTTACAATACTGTATATATTATATTATGATTATATTTTATTTAATTTGATTTACTATAGATGACTTAGATGTTCTGGCTAATAAAGATGCAAATAAACGAAAGATTTCGTCCAATCAAGAAATTAAGAATTAAATCAATCTCACCTCCGCTTAAGTATTCGTAAGTCTTTTTCTAATAATTTAAAGTGAGTAATTATAAATTTTTTTTATTAGATGTATCAATAACATAACATAACATAGATTTGTATTTGTAAATAATTTAGATATCAAAAAACCTTTATATTTAGAATATTTTATTTTTGATTCAAATTATCGTCCAAAATGTATTATAATTTACATAAAACAAACAATAGAATTTTGCCTTTAAGAATAAACGATTAATTAAAATTAAAGCCTCCCATTTTGTCGACGCATTTCTAAAATTAACTTACACTCGTACAGTATGTTGAACGTCTATCATTTTGATAATACAGGTTACAGAATCACTAACCTAAAATGGCTATTAGGCAAAAATATATATACAAATATGTAATTGAAGTTGTTACTCAATACATAAAAGATTATTAATAACGTATTACAGTATTTTCTCTCTATTTTTATTGAAAATATCAAGGCATCAAAATAAAGATATAATATTTCGTGTTTATTTTTTTAGGATATGTTCGTTAAAGTAACTAGAAATGGTATAAAAATTACTACAACTGATGGAATAGGTTCTTCTCAACCAAAAAATCTTAAACCTGTCAACGATGAAAAAGGAAATGTTTCTTATTATCAACGACTTACAATTAAAGATCAGGGAGCTGAACATTGGCTTCAAAGATTAGGCAAAGCTCTTGCTAATTATTTAAGGGAATTTGGAAAAATGAATATCCCAAAAGGTAAATATAACAATTATCTTTATGATTTATTTTTATAAAATTAATTTATTTTTTATTTCAATAGAACGCGAGATATTAGTTGATTTTCCTAAAGGTTACACTCTTTATCAACACAATAAAGAATACAAAGACAATGCTAAACCACGACATGACCGGTATCTTTATGGTATATATTTACAAAAATTTTAATTTGGTAAATTTTTATATATTTATTATTTAATTTTTAAATTTATCTTTATTTTTTAAATAGGTGCACATAGGTTTCGATCTCCTAAAGAATTTGAGCCGCATTTATTTTGGCTTGTCTCTGGCCAAGTAGAAGCTTGTAAATGTATTTACTGCAGTACTAGCTCTAAAGGAAGTAATGATGGTAAAAGAAAGAAATCAACACTAAATAATAGATCAACAAAGAAGATAAAAAGTGAGCCAGAAGAGAATGAAATGGAGGTTGAGAATACTAATAAACCAAAATTTGCCAAGACATTATATAGAAGAGGAGAAGTTGTTATGATTAACTTAAATAAAACTGGAAAAGATCACCATATTGAGTTAATAAGAAGTGCTTTAGATGAAAATGATATATCAATTTTATATTGGCCTGGAGTAATTTTAGAAACTACAAAAGTTCCAATAACTAATAATATGTCTGATGATACAGCTTCTGCAAATTCTGATGGTTATGGTATTATTTATAAGGCATATTATAAAATTCATTTATTAGAATTGTCTGAAGTTATACAAGTTGATCGAAAAGCATTATTACCATGGCTAGCTTTTAAAAAAGAAATTGCAGAAAATTTCATTTATGATGAAGAATTAGGTAATTACTATTGTTTTTACTTGTTTTTTTTTTTAAAAAAAAAGTTTGATTTATATCTAATAAATTTTTTTTATAAAGAACCAAATATTAAGGCATATATTAGGGCTATTAATCGAGTAAATAAGATTTCTAATACATATACTCCATTGCATTCATATAAGCATAAGGAAGCTGATGATCATTTAGAAAATATTAAAGATCCATTAGAAAGAAAGCGATTGAAGGAAATGGAAAATTATTCTCATTATGAAGCTATTTTATTAGGAACAGAAATGATTTATATAAATGATTATGTTCGTTTAATTTCCATAAATGCTGATGCAATGTCTGATGATAGTGAAAAAGAACCTGAGTATTTGTTAATAAGTAGTATTTATAAACATACTACAAAAGGAATTCAATTTACTGGAGATGGATTATTAAGAGGAAGACTATTAAATGAACACAGTTATAGAAGGTCTTTATCAGATTATGAGTGGATTACTATTAATAATTCAAATACTGAATTTACAATAAATCTTCAAGATATTGCTGGAAGATTTTATATATTATTTCCCAATCTTACAGAAAAAATAAATTGTAATATTTCTAAAAGATTAGATGAGCGATTTGCAATACTTGAAGTAAATGATTATAGTTAAATATTATTAAATTAGTTTAGAAAATAAGAAAATATAATAAAAAATAATAAAAAGTTCATTATTATTTTTATAAGTATTTTATAATAGTTAAGTAAATTAATTAATCAATTTAATTAAAATCAAATAAAATTTAATAGTCAACAGATTTTTTTTCTTATAATTATATCTTAATACTAAATAGTAAGATTTAATTATATATGTATAATTTAATTAAGTACTACAAAAAGGGACATCAAAATTGAGTAGAAAAAAAAAATATGCCATTATCTTAATTTACTAGAATTTTGTTAAATAGTACATCTTGCATTTAGTACATTTTAAATATATTTGGTTAGTATTAAAAAATTAATTAAAAATTGTTTTTTTTTAACAATAAATATTACAAAAAAATAAATATATTTTTATTTTCTACTTTACAAATAATACCAAATATGATAAAAAAAAAAATTAGTAAATTCAATTTGAAATTTTTAAATTTTTAATTGCTAGTTAGTATTACAAATTTATATTAAATTTTCTTGTATAATTTTATATTACATATTTATATTTTAACAGTATTTTTTTTTAAAGAATTATTTTTTTAAAGAATTAATTTAAAGTTTTTAAAAGTTAATTTAAAAATAATTTATCAAAAAATAAAGTTAAATTTATTATATCCTATATTTATTAATAAAAAAATTTTAATTTTTATTAAATAATAGATTATATATAATAGAATTTTTTTTTAATAAAATAATTATTAATATTAAATATATAAATTTAAGAATTTTTATAACTATAATTAATAATTAATATTATTGGGATCATATGATATTATAATTTTAACTAAAATTAAATAATTAATAAAAAAATTTTTTTTTTAAAATCTTATATAACTTAATTATAAAAAACAAAATTATTATTTTTTTTGAACAATTATTTAAAGTAGGATTGCTTGTTTAAATTCTTTTAAAATTCTGCACTTAGTTTCATTAAATTTTTACTATAATTTTATTATAATTTTGCAGTTTTGCTATTTATAATAGGTTTTGATAGGTTTTGCTTTTTGTCAAGTTTCACCAACTTTTTAATAAAACTTTAATATAGTTTCATCAAATTATTACATTTTGTCATTTCATCTATTTGCTAAACCCCTTAATTTTGTAAATAATCCTAATCTAAAGTAAGAAGCATTTATATGACATTAAAAAATTATAAATATGATAAATAAGTATATAACAAATAGATTTATATTCACCAAAAAATTCTAAATTCTTAAAATACTTATTAAAAATAAAAAGTAAAGGATATGATATAGATAACAAATATTTTTATTATGATTATGTGATTTATTTCACTTTAAATATTTTTCTTTTTGGATTATATAATGTTATTTAAAATTTCTAAAAAGAAAATTTTGAATAGCATTAATTAATATTTAAGCTAAAATTAAAAAATATAATAAATAAATATAATAAATAAAATTTTACATTTTAAAAAAATCTAAATTTATAGAATAATTAGTAAAAATAAAAAATGAAGAATAAAGATAATAAATAAATATATATATATAATCATGTAATACTAGTAATTATACTTTCTAGTATAATTAATTTTTAATTGCTATAATATTATGACATAATGCTGATTTGTATATTAATGTAATATAATAGATTTTTCCTAATATAATTAATTTTTACTTGATGTAATTAATTTATACTAACGTAATTAATTTATACTGACGTAATTAATTTATACTGACGTAATTAATTTATACTGATATAATTAATTATATGATGTAATTGCTTTAGTAATTAATATCATATAATTTGATCAAAATACAAGAAATTAAAAGAATCATTAAAAATTAATTAATAATATTGTTATAATATATTTTTTTTCATCAAAATTATAAATACAAAAAGTCATCAAAAATTAATATTATAAACAAATTTATTAAAAAAATAAAGTATAATAAAATACAATAATATAATAATAAAATACAAAAAAAAATAAAAAATATCAAATGAAAAATTAAAAAAATATTAAAAAAAAATATTTATTAAAATGAAAAATTAAAAAAATATTAAAATGAAAAATTAAAAAAATATTAAAATGAAAAATTAAAAAAATATTAAAATGAAAAATTAAAAAGACGATTTCTATTTATATATGGGATGTCTGAATACGGAGTTATAATTCCGATCAGAATTAAATAATCTGCAATAAAATTGCCTTTTTGAAAATTTTGTATTAATTTTTGAAAGAAATAAAATTGCCTTTTTTGTATTATATAATGTAGGACAATATTCCAAAAAGGATACTCCGGCTGGCATTATGAAATCCAGTCAAAATTAGGGATGTGATGAATAAATGTGATGAATAGGATTTCATATCTTGAAAAATTCTGTTTCTAGAATAAATAGAAAAAATGAAAACAGAGGATGTGACATAGAGGGAAAGAATAAATTATCATATAGTAAAAAATCACGTAATCTATGTCCAGTGTAAATTTTGAAATTTTTAATTAAAAAAAGATTAAAATGAAAAATTAAAAAAATTTTAAAAAAATTATTTTATATATCATATTTTTATGTCACTTATGACTATGTATGATAATTCATTAAAGAATATAGTTATGTTTAAAATTAAAAATAATATTAATTAATCAAATTAAATTAATAATTAAAGAATACTTTATATTTACTAGACTTATTCTAAAATCTCATATGGAATAGCTTATAATATTTTTTATCAATTTATAACATCTTGCCCAAATGATATTATTTCTTTAATTACAAAAATTCTAAAATTTGATAAAATTAGCTTTTTTTATATAAATATATTTTTTTATATTATTATTTTTTTTTTGACAAGTTAATCGAGTTTATTATAATTAATGAAATTCTATAAAGAATATATAATTATAGGATGATAAATCATGAATATATCCTCTATATAGAAAAGTATAACTTGTCACACAAAGAGCAGATTCAAGAGAAAAGTCTTGTTGCCAGGAACTGACTTCAATTATTATCTAACTCCCCCATTTTTTTATATTATTACTAATATTAAAATCTTAAATAAGACTTCTTCATTTATTTCATATTATCAGGCTGAATATGTTATATTGAAATCCACTCAATTCTTCTAGTAATACTCTCCTAGAATTTAGCTTTACTTCTGCTTGGAATAGAGGTTAGAACTGGATTTAAAAAATAAATCCAATTTTATTTTAACTTATAATATATCTGGTTTCTTCAAATCCTTCAGATTTATATCCGGTTTTATTCAGTTTTCCTTTAGTTATCCAGATATAATAAATCCGATTTCCTTCATTCCATCCAGATTTATTATATTCAGTTTCTTTCGATATTCAGATTTAAATCTGAATGTTAGATATCAGTTCTAACCACTAGCTTGGAATATTATAATAATAATCATTTTATTTTCTTTATATGTTTAAATTTTAATATAAAATAATAAGAAAAAGAATAGTTAAAAAAGATCAAAAATTATAATATTTCTTTTCATTTTTACTTTTGCAAATTAGGAACCAATATTCATCTTTTTGTATGGATCAAAAAATAAAAGCTTCTTTATTTCTGATATGTGGATTTGCTTGCAATTATTCATCAGATAATTGTAATAATCCATGATATAAACAAAAAAAAGCTGAAACCATAATTGAACATCCAATATATTTTGAGCATAAAATATCCTCATTCTCTCTTAGCCAGATTTTCCATTACCCATCATTTGCGTAAAAATAATACTCATCATGTGTTATTTGCATATATTCCTTTTTTTCTAGTTTAAGTTGTGGCTCCAGAATAATATCCAACTCATCACCATCAAAGTCTTTTATAAATTTCTTATATTCAAACATTTTATTTAGCTATTCTTTCCTATATACTATCACATCCGGTCTCTTATGTCTATCATAATAAACTCCCTTCTTTTTTTTATCAAATTTGTATCTTCATATATGTATATAATTTTGATAGGTTTTTTTCAGAAATTGTGTCTTTTTTAATATGTCCTGTTAACTTTAGAAACACTATTTCTTCAATATAAATTTTTAGATTTTTAGGAAAATGTGACTCTAGTGTTTACTATCATAGCCATATAAGATATTTTTCCTTAAAATTCTCATCATTTACTAAGCTTTCTAATTTTGTATGTTTTTCTTGATAATGAACAAAAAGTTTTTCTATGTATATAAAGTGAGTTCTCTATTTCTGAATACATCTTGCCATATAATCTCCTTTATTTCATACGATTTGTGCAATATTATTACTGACATTCATTTTATTTTGTCCATCTAATAGTAATTGAATGAATCTGCATATACTTAGGTATCGTAAATAGTCATAAGTAAAGATTTTTTCATTATTTTTTGCAGATTTTGATATAAAACATTGCTGATCAATTTCTTTTAAATGTGTACATAGATTACTAATAAAAAATAGTAGACTTTTTATAATTTCTAGTAATAGAAATGGTGATGATTATGATGGTGATGATTGTGATAGTAATGTTTGTGATGGGAAAGATTGTAATGGAAATGATTATGATGAGAAAAATTGTGATGGAGAAAATCTTGGTAGAGATGATTATGGTGAATATAATATTTCTGAACTTTTAAAAAATTTGTTAAGTGTCTTCATTTCTTTTACTTCATCTTCTAATTTCTTTTTTTCTTTTCCTTTTTCCATATTATAGTTCTTAAATTTCTAGTATATACTGCTCTGATACTACAGATAGCTTCCTCATTCCAATAAAGAACTTCTGAAATTAGCTTCTTCCTTGCATTATTAAACTCTTTTAATTCCAACTGATAGTTTCATCATTTGACTGTTCTTCACCTTTTATTCATTCTCCAATAATATTATTTTTCATACATTTTTCATTTTTAATGACCTTTACTTCTTCTGTAATTACAGTTTTCTCAAAGATAACTTAATCTTGAAATACATAACATCCTTTTTTCCTAGATATCTTGCTGATTTGTAGTTGTTATTTTATTTTACATGGCATTATTAAAGTAAAATCAAAAAATTTTCCATTTCCATGTGATAATTTTCTTATAGTTCAAGGAGTTTTCTTATGATTTTCTCATGATCAAATGAGTACAATAATTTGGACTAGCATTAAAATATCATAATTTTGGCCCGAATTATAAAAAATTTGACCAATAAGATAATGTTCATATGACTTGATTTGTTTTAAATTTGGGCCAATCATATAAAAATTGATCAATTTTAAATATTTATAACTTTTTATATAGATTTTATTTTAAAAATCTGATTAGTAATTTGATAGTACTTGACTTGAAGAATAAAATCACCAGTTTATTTTCTTTAAAACTTATTTTTTAAAATTTTATAAGATTTTTATATAATACAATTTTATTGTTGAATATAGTTTACTCGCACTATATATATATATATATTTATTTATTTATTTTATATTCATTAAAATTAAAAATAAAAGTAATAAAGTATTTACTTGATTTGTTTACCTTCTTTCATTTATTAATATCCTAATTTCTTAAGAAAACCAGACTATTTTTAAATTTAAATTGAAATTTGTAAAAATTTATAATTATGAAAGAAAATGAAGAGTAATTATGAGAAAGAGGAAAAAAAGAAAAAAGAAAGATTATTTATTTAAAAAAAATTCTAATGAATATTAGTAAAAATTCAAAATCTGATTTTTTTGATACCAATTTTACTTGAAAATCATTTAATAAATCTTGGAGAATATTTATAAATATTCAGCAAATTCATTAAATTTTTAAGAGAATAATTTACATTAAATTATTAAATTTCATATAAATTATATGAATTATTTAAATTTTAAATATAATTTTAGTGAAAATTATATAAAAAAATCTTGGCAAATATTCATCAAATTTTTAAGAGAACAATTTTATGTCAATTTTATTTACTATATAGTTCTGAAATTAAGCATCATCCAAAAATAAGCATTCCTATATATAAAAAATAACCTGAAAATAAGCGCTCTTTTGATAATAAATTTATGATATCTTGGCCAATATTTATTCTAGAGATATGAAATAACTACCATTGGATTCCTCTCATTAAGATGAATCTGATGAGCTAAATTACATTAATATTTAATCACTAGATCATGAGATATCCTAAATACAAAATTAATATAAATATGATTTTTTTAAAAAATTATATACTAAAATTAAAGCATCCCTATAACAAAAAAAGTGTGCTTAATTTTGGAACTATATGGTAAATTATTAAATTTTATGTGAATTATCTGCAAAAAATTTTTGAAGAATATTCATAGGGCTCCGATCGGTAACGGTAATTACTGAACTGAACTGATCAGTTTTGGTATCAGATCGGTATCAGTTTTGCGATTTACTGAACTGAATCCTTTGGTAAATATACTAATCAGTTTCAGTAATTTTGGTATTAGTATCGGTTTTGTGATTTATCAAACTGATTTACTGAATATTGTATATATATATAGATCAGCAATCTAGATCAATTTTATCAATATTTTTTTTTAATCTCCTTTTTTTTCATACTTNCTTTTTTNTCCATACTTTTNTTTTCTTTNTNATTTTTNATTTTNATNTTAATTTTAATAATAATGACATTAATGACAACTGGAGAGGCAGTGGACAATAACCAAAATGAACGTGAAGTAAAACCAGATATAAAT
>QKYT01000721.1:11578-30052 GCA_003550305.1 Glomus cerebriforme
GTAACAAATATGAAATTTGTCTATGTGTAAATTATTAATAAATTTTTTCTTATATTTCTTGGTCGAATAAGAGAGAGATTTCTTTTGTACAAAATTTGTAATAAATGAAAAGATGATTTAGTTATCATTATAAAATTTAAGTGTTTTACCTTATTAGATTTGTCAATTCTAAATATATGTAGTACATCCTGCAGCTCTGAAAATTACTTGACATATTATTATTTTACATATTAAATGGAATAAATATTTTGGAGAGCTGACAAAATTTCTTTGTAATAAACAAGAAAATTTTAATTTTTACACATTATTCACATAGGGATGAGTTGATAAGTTTTAAATGACAACAATTATAATTATGATAATACTTTAAATAACCCTTTTTTAAAATATTGAATGGAGGAAAATTAGGAAAAAGATTTCGAAAGGAAATAATATTATATTTATTTGTATATAATTGTGGTCTTTTTGATATTGTTAATTTAATTATATTACTATTTTTTTTCAGAATTACTATTATAGTTTAAAATTAAATCTACTTTATTAATTCTTTAAAAATTTCAAATAAAGTGTTACAGTCTTATTATATTATTATTAATATCAGTATTAAAACTATTTCTAGTTATGTATTATATATACATAATAAGCAGAAAATATTATGACGATTAATTTACGCTGATATGGGACGAAGTATTAGAATAGCTAGTTCTATAACAATTATGTATTATATGAAAATCACATAAAAAATTAATGGTAATAAATATTGATTAAATTATGATTTATGCTTATCTGTTATATGTTTTAAAATTCGTTACAATAAATTACCTAACTACTGACATTAGTACCTTTTATTGTATGTTTGTTATACATTATATTTTAAAATGGCATCTTTATTTAAAACTTCATTAATTGTTTATTTTGCCTTCGTTAAAATTTTTTAAAAATGCCTCAGCTTCTCACTGATTGATTAAATGAGATTTTAAAATATTTAGAAGATGACATGGTTACTTTACATTCATAATTTCGGTGAGAATATTTTGGAGAAATACTAATCATAATAATACTAAATTTGATATATTTTTAATAAAGTTTATTTTCCTACTCGTTAAAAAAAAAACTATTTATAATATTATCTGTATCACAAGAAAATTAGCGTGTCGATCTTGATAGGATAATGTTTTTTACGTGTGTACAATGTGCTTACACTGCATTGCAGTGTAGTACAAGTCACTGCAGTGTAAAATTTTAATTCTATCGACTCTTTTTTTCTTTTTTTTTTTAACCAACTTATAATTTAAAATTAGTTTCAGCCTTAAATTTTTTTCTAAGAGTACTAAGACGATTAAGATTACGTTAAAAATTATAAGTAACTCTCCAATACAGGAATCTAAATTAGTCCTTTTAAATCCTACAAACAAACTATTTATAGTTCGTCAAAAACTCAAAGAGAAATATGGTATTGACGATAAATATTTANATTTAATTTTTCCGATTTTCTCTCTTTTATTAAATCTGATTTTTCACTTTCTTTTAAGTCTAAATCTTTAATTTATCACTTTCTTTAATATTCAAGAAATTGGTAAAGGAGGATTTGCAAAAGTGTTCTGTGCAAATTGGAGAAATTCGGGACAATATTTTGCGTTAAAATATTTTTTTAATTTTAATAATATCACTGGAAAAGAACTTGTTCGTGAAGTCATTATTTCAATATTGATTATTCATAGTATATAGTATTCTTTATATTTATTTCTCATTTAAATTTATATATTTGTTAATCTAGCTTAGAATCCAAAAAGATATACAGTTTCATGAAAATACAGTATCATTAGCTTACAGAATTTGAGTCAGGTAAGATTAAAAAAAATTGTTATTAAAATTACTTTATCATTTGACAAAAATGTAAAAATAAAGATTGTTGTTTCATTTAGGAAACCAAAATGATCAATTTAAAAACTATGGATTAGTAATGGAATATGCGGATAGTGGTACCCTTAAAAACTATTTGGAGAAAAACTTTAATATTCTTACTTGGAATGATAAATATAATATGGCATATCAGTTGGCTTGTGCTGTATCATGTTTACATAATGGAGGAATAGTACATCGTGATTTGGTAACTTTTTTTATTTTCACTCAATTCAAATAACTGAAAAATTCATTACATTCATTATTTATACATTTTTAATAGCATTCTGGTAATGTATTAGTACATCAAACCACTATCAAGTTGGCAGATTTTGGATTATCAAAGAGAATTGATGCAACATCTGCATCAATTAAGCAAACAAACCTATTTGGAATTATTCCTTATACTGATCCAATAAGATTTAATAACCAAGAGAGTACATTAAATGAAAAAAGTGATATATACAGTGTTGGTGTATTATTATGGGAGATATCTAGTGGNAAGCCCCCATTTAATACTGAAGAACATGATATTGCTTTGGTTATAGCTATTTCAAAAGGTCGTAGAGAAGATCCTATTCCTGATACACCTAAAAATTATTTAAAAATTTATACTGGTAAGTAAAAATTTAAACATAGCATAATATATAATATACAATGTTTTTTTAATTTATTAAAAATTTATTTTAGAATGTTGGGATGATGAGCCAGATAATCGCCCAGTTATAAATCAGGTAGTAAATGGATTAAGAGCATTTATTACAAAAGCAAATATAATGATAGAAAATTCAGAAAATTGCAAATCAGTAAATTCTCAAACATCAGTGTCAGATAATGGTTCTGTTGCTCATTACATAGGAATATATTTAATGAAATTAAAAATTATTATAAAAAAGATGTAACTGAAGTGGAATCAATCACAGCATTAACTAGTGAAGACAATATTTCAAGCAGATCTGGTAAGCTTATGAATGGTTTTTTCAATAATATTGATAGTTATTCGCGTTTGTCTTCGGGTTGTGAAATAATAAGTATTGATAAATTTTATTTGATTTTTTTTTTAAAAAAAAAATTTAATGTTAGAAATGACAGAAAATGATAGTAGTACAGGCATAGTGGTAGTTCCGTTCAATAAATTCCTCCCTTTAATTATTGAAATTGAAAATCTTTTTACCAATATCATTGAAATAACACAAGCTGCTGAACATAATAAATGAACTTGTGAAGTATTATTACTACGAGTTTATGATGCTAATTTGGCTGTAATTAATCCTAAAGTTAAAAGAAATAAACAAGGATTTTTTAATACTAATAATTATTTATATTTGCAGAATTTGATTAATATAATTACACAAATTAACAACTTTATAAACTTTGATAAAATATATTCAAGTGAAAACTATTCAGAAAACTTTTAATGATTTATGTAAAGATTTTGATAGTTGTGTTAATGTATTGGCTTTTAATATTACAATTAAAAACTTTGACGAACTCGAACAATTAAAAGCTGATCAAGAAGACTTAACTAAAGTAAGCTTAAAAAATTGAAATTTTGTGCATGATGTATCATAATATATGAAAATAATTTTTGTTATCATTTAATAATTACAGTATTTAGAAGAAATGAAGGCTGAAATCAATTCTATTGGAAAAGAATCTAAAATAATAGATGATAACAAAGAAATTAAAGTTTGTCTCTCAACTTTGTCTAAGGAGTTGAATGATTTTTCAACTAAGATTTTAAAGTCAATGCAATGAATATTACGATGGAAAAATTGAATAAAAGTCCATCACATCAATCAAGAATCGATAATATCTTTCATGTACATCCACTATGCATATCTGATTATGAAAAAGATAAGGATGAGAGACCACGTGGAAATGGCCGTGTAACTAAATGGTTAATATTAAAAATAAAGGGAAAGAATTAGCATTCAAAGTCATTTTAGAAGAAGAGGATCAAAGGACCACAAAAAATCAAGTTACCATTCTTAAAGAACTTCACGATCAGCAAAATATCATAAGATTTTATGGATTTCTTCATGATCAAGTTGAATTGTATAAATGGTATTTGGTAACTGAATGGGCTGAATATGGGAATTTACGTGAATTTTATACAAACTGTAAAGATCAAATGGATCTTAAATTAAAATTACGTATATCTCTTGATATTGCTCGTGGATTAAATTTTTTAAGAACAGTAGAGGTAAATTTATAAATTTTATTCAATTGTTTAACTGTTCATATATTAATTTTTTATTTCTAGATCATGCATCGTGATATTAGGGTTGCAAATATATTATTTACACTTGATGAGACAGCAAAACTTGCAAACTTTAAATTGTCATTACTTGACCTCAGTTATATTAAATCAAAGCCAAAATTTAGAACGAGTTCGTTATTGTGCACCTGAATTGTTGTATAGGGACCCAAATTATAAATATAATCATAAATGTGAAGTCTATAGCTTTGGAATCCTACTTTGGGAAATTGCTGAAGAGAGAATTCCATATCAAGGTAATGATGATATATTGAGTATAACCAAATTAGTACGTGACAAAATGTATCGAGAACCATTTTCTGAAAATAATCTAATTCCGAAAGAATATAAACAATTAGAAATCCAAGGTATGCATGCAAAAAAGGAATATTTAAATTAATAATTTACTTTTTGATCTCAAATTTTCTTTCTTTCTCCATTTTTAGCTGTTCAACATGATCCAGATTATAGGATAAATATTGCAAGAGTTTTTGAAGTTCTTAGGGATTGTGTGAAAGAATCTTTAACCATCTTCCAAACTGAAGTCTTCTCCAAAACAATCATACAGAATTGACCAAGAACATATGCCATTCCAACTAATTTACCAGATTTTGAATCTTTCAAATTCATGACACTTTCTGAAGCAACAAAACAACATAGATTAGTTGATAGGACTGGTCATCCTATTGGAGATATAGAGACTGCATATAAATGTTTTGAAGCATATGCAAATTTCGGTAAATCCAGGAATCAAATCAAAACAAAATATTATAAAGCATATTATATTTCAAGAAGATTTATTAAAGGCCCTAAGGATAAAGATAAAATGGTTGCCGAATTATTTAAAGAAGTCTCTGATGATGAAGCAAATGAATTTCCTGCAGCGAAAGTAAGATATGGAGATTGTTTATATAATGGCAAAGGCGTTGAACAAGATTTTGCTGAAGCTCTTAAATATTTTGAAAAATCAGCTGTAGATGGTTTTAAGGTAGCAATGTATAATGCTGGAAATAAGTATTATAATGATATTAGTGATAAACGGGATAAAGAAAAGGCTATTGATTATATGAAAATGGCTGCTTATAATGATTATGAACCTGCTATCAAATTTTGTAAGGAACATAACTTATAGTTTGTTTTATTTTATGCATACATAGTTTAGATATTTTTATTTTATATATCATAAATATATTTTATCAATCAGTATGTTTTTTAATACTAAATTTTTTATGATCTCTATACTCCTTAAAAAACTGTAAAAAGGATTATGTAATGTTACAAATGTACGTTCAACTAATCACATTGCTAAAGATTTTACCTATTGAATGTGAATAAATGTCGTAATAATCATATGATTTTTTACATCTTTTATATGATAATCGCTCAAATATAAATAGTCTTTTACATTGCTATTAAGCATATACAGTAACTTCACTTTTAATAAAATTCTACGCAATTAATTGTAATAGCAATATTTTAATTCTTTTTATTTTTGATTCAACAGAGGTTTATCAGAAACATCGATTCATATTAATTAGTGAGATTAATCAGATGAAAATAACATTTATTGCACTAATCTGGCAGTAATTTATAAAAACGTCCAGAAATAATAAATACAAATGAACATATAATTAATTAATTATACAGAATTATATTTAAAATCTCATTTTATTTAAAAATGCTACATAAATTTTCTCAAATTTTCAAACACATAGAAAGTGTAAATTGTTATATCTAAAAACAATCTTTAACATCAACGATTTAAATAAATATCAAAAAAAATTCTTTGAATGAAATTATTTTTTCTAATTTCTTCTTTCATCTTTAAATACATTATTTTGATCTAAAAAAAAATAGAGATCATTGACTAACAATATTTCAATTGATTAAAATCAATTTGGAAAAGTTCTAATAAATAAAACAAAATTTATTAGTACCTTCTCAACTAATTTAATTTTTTTAAACAAATAAAAATTCATTTACCGAATATTTATGCTTATGATATTATCATATTGTTTATCATAATCTTCAGGATTTTTTGTTTCAGGATGATTAATATTAGTTATTGCATATTTGAAGATTATTCGTGAGTTATATAACAGATATAATCCATAAATAAACTTAGTATCCGTAACAGAAAATGGAATAACAGGTTTATCTCATTGTACTGTATGTGATATATACAGTACACCAGTGGATACTTTTTTTTTTTTTTTTTTTTTTTTTTTTTTTTTTTTTTTTTTTATTTTTTTTTTTTTTTTTTTTTACTGTTTTATCCTTTTTTTTAGAAATTTGTAGCTTTTTTACTTTTCTTTCATCCTCTCTCACCTCTTTCATTTATTTCATTACAAAATTTACAAATTTTCATGATACTTTTGTTCTTATAAATGAAGGAATATGTCAACTACAACAACTTTCAAGAGTAAAAAATACAGACATGTATACCTCAAAATGGCTTCATATTTGCAAATCTAACAAAATATATTAGTCAGTATGATACTTGCAGATATCTAAGGCCATATTTCGATATGCAATATTGTAGATTTAAAATCCTTTTCGTATATAAAATGGAGATGAAATGCAATTTAGATTGAATTTGTCATAAATCCTTTTTCTTTTGCTTGGTTAATAATCGATAAAAAAAATTCTTATAAAGTTTCTTTTTTTGTTGATTAATCTCAATTATTTATTTAAAGTAAAAAAAAAAAAGTTTATGCCAAGAATTTATTTTCCTGTTGTGGTTTATTTAAATGTGATTGAATGTTTATTTATTTTAAAACTAGATTCATAATGCAATTGCAAGTTCTGATTTACAAAAAAAAGTACATGATTTTTTTATTTATTGAGAAAAAAATTGTCTATAATCTTGGTGCATGAATTTTTTTTCTAATGTGACATTTTCATTCATCTTCCGATAGCAAATTCATTATTTATTATTTTATAAATTGATTTACTTCGTATAATTAAATTTAATAAATATAATTTATCAAACTATGAAATAGAAAATGAAATATGTGAAGGCAATCAAGAAACTATTATATGGTCATGGTGTAAGACATGTAATGCAAAACAACTTCAATAAATTTCAAAAATTGAAAAATTGAACTGATTGTAGTGATATTGACAAATTTATTATTCAAGTTACTCAACTATCAGTAATTAGGCATTGTAAAGTAGTAGAATGTATACCTTTATATATTTCAAAAGGCGGGTTTGGCAAAGTGTATTGGATTGATGAACAATATTTTAAATTTTTATATTGAATAGCAATGTCACAGTAGATTAGTATTCAATTAGTATAAAAAAACACTACCCTATCATCGATATCATATTAATCTCAATTTAAATAGTTTTTAAAAATGGTTTTAATTTCAACCTTTATTCAATTCTCCAATTATATCATTTCTAGATACTGAACAATATGAAAAATGATGGGAACTATCCCCCCACATCCTCCATAAAGTATGATGAAAATAAGGTATAACTCATTTTTCTACAATTACTTCAGCTTTGTCTTATATTGAAAAATGAATATAACATTTAATATTATTCCTTGTTCACCTTCTCTGATACGTATATCTAAAATATATTAAACATTTATATATTATAAATGGTGTCAACCATGCCAATTAAATGATTTAAAAAAAAATATAAATAAAAATAAAAATAAATTTAATGAATTAATTCATCAAAACTTAATATTAATATTTGAATGGATACCTGTTACATATATTCAACAATATGGAGATTTGGACCATTACATTTAAATATGGATTAAGAGGAATATCTTGGAGTCCGATTATCTAAATTATCAAAGATTATATCATTGTATGTTCCCCAATATGCTCAAGGAAGAATTTTAATTATTAGTTAAATATTATTTATGAAAATTTTAAATAAATATTGATTTATCATGATTTTACATTAAAGATTGGCCGGTTAATTTAAAGTTTTAAATAATGTTATTTTATTTCATTTCGCGAAATATTATCATAAAAGTTTCTTTTTTTCTTGTTTTAATTATTCCTTATTAAATAAAGTAAATAGATTTTTTTTTGTAATTATTAATTGATCATTTGATTATTAAAAAATAAAATAAAAATTTTAGTTTATCTAATCTATTTTATCTTAACAAATCATTATTTTACTACTGTTATCTAAATAATGTTTTTTTGTTTTATCCAATTCTAATTAACAATCCCCAACATTGTTTAATATTCTCATTTTGTTGTACTTTTTTTCATTTTCTAATTTTTTTCTTCATGTTTACCTTCATTATCTTTTCACTTTATTTCATTAATCTTGTTTGTTTTCATTTCGTTGTTTTGTTCTAATTTCCATTATTTCTTTCTATTTCTAACTTATTAATCTTTGTTCCAAATTATTTTTCATGTTTCAGTTAACATGATAGAACTTGTTAACTTTAAATTATTCTCCATTTATTTTTTGGGTATACTGTTCCTTTTTTCAATTATCTGGATAGTTTTTTGTGTTCAATTATTACATTTATTATTTCCTCAATAATTCTCACTTTTTTCCACACTTCATAAGTAATTTCCAATAGTCCTGGCACTTTCTTATATTTCTATTGGTATAATTTTCATTATTTCTCAAATTGTTCTTTCCATTCTTTTCCTGTGCATTTCTGTTTTTAGCATTTCTTATTGAAATTTTCATTTTCAATGATTTCTTTAACCATTTATCTAATTTAGTTGTTGCTTTCTTGTTATTGCACAGTGTACTGTATATTTGTGTTATCCTTAGATTCTTTCGTCTTTACGTTTAAAAGGTTTAATATGACTGCTGCACCTTGCTCTTTATATTTTGTTTCTCCAATTTCTGTAAATAAAATCATTTTCTTAACTGTTTGTTTTGCTAAATCCCATAATATCTTAATCATCATCTTCTTAAGAAAAGCAGATTTTGGTATTTTGCAGTTATTCTTTGGTATTTCAACTGGTAGTAGACTTTTTGCTAACAGATGGTATCTTTAGAGTTAAATTAGGTGAAATAAGTGAGGAGGAAATTCTAATCTAAAACCAACCAGTCAGTTAGGAGATACTCAACTATCTGACCGGCTTTCCTTGCCTGATACGAGGAAGATATCATATACAGTATAAGGAAGTTAAGAGGGAGTTTAAAGGAGAAAAAAAAAACCAACCAGCCAGTTAGGAGATACTGNCCGGCTTTCCTTGCCTGATACGAGAAAGTTCTCATATACAGTATAAGGAAGATAAGATGGAGTTTAAAGAGGGTAGAGATGTAGATGGGATAGTTTTTAAAAAGGATTATAGAGAGAAAATTTTAATTGTGATAATAATTATATTAAAGATACCATATGAAAATGTGAAAATTAACACGGAATATTGAAAAAAAGGGGTATTTATATATTTAAAAATAAAATGATTCAAAGTTAATAATGATACAATAATTAATTAAGTATGATGAATCATATTTAATATATTTAATATTTTTAGTATTTATGGTAATCAATGATTTATTACATGATTTTTTCACATGCAAAATTTCTATATTTGTTATATTTGTTAGAAATGAATCAAAATTCATAACTTTACTCATANATTATGATATAATTATCAAATGCAAGATACTTTTTTCAATCAATAGTATGATAAAATTCTATTAACCAAGTCACAGCATAAAATTCATCATTTTATTTTTATTTTTAAGATTTTAACGCATTAAAAATTCAAGATCATAACACAATATTTATTACACAGAATTCTAGTNCATGCATATTACTTTCTCAAATAAATGGTGTATAGAACGTATAAAATATGTAAAGAATATAATCAAAAAATAATATAGTGGTAATGAGGCAATGATGATATTGAAAATTTTATTCAACATACTCAGCTATTAGCAAATAATATTATTCAATTGCAATGTAATATTATTATCTTACATGATTTTTTGTTATTAATCATGTATGTTTAGATATCCTCATAATTCTTTGGCTTCTGTGCTACTCTAAAGATTATAAAAATTCTCTCGGACAGTTTCTCTTTGCTTTTTTTCTTAAACATTAATGTTTACGGTGAGGTTCTTCCCAAAATTCTCTTTCTTAATCATTTTCTTAATAACTTAAAACTAACTTTCTCTGCAATGTTTCTTTTTATTGAATGAACACTTCAATAAATGAAGATTTCCAAAAATTACAAATTTGACTTTGGATTGAGTTTTCAACTGGTTATTTAATAGCTGTGAAGACGTTCTTTCAAGCTTCCATGAAAGTGAAGTGACAGAATGGTCTTGACAACAAATCTGTACACATTCTCCTGTTCATGTCTCTTGGGGTATGCATATCCAACTATGTAACTCTATTCCCAGACATGTTAACCATTTAGCGATGATACTAACCTTAATTATAAGATTATTTCTTTATTATTTTTGAATTATTCTTTTCTTCAAGAAAGAATTCTACTTGTATTCTGTACTGGCCTTTCTTTTAGTTAAATCGAATCTTTCAATTATAATTTAGATATGATCTTATACAAAATTTTTTGAGTTGCAAATGGTGTTGACGATCTCGTTGTACAACTTGGATGTTGATATTAATACTTATTAATATTGATAGCAAACACACTATCAAAATTTTATCATTCCCTTTTACCTAAGACAAATATGATTAAATCCATTCTTCTAGGAGTATAAAATTTTAGAAATGTATATTTATACAAGTATATATAATTTTATTAATTTAAATGTTCCAAGCAATTAACTCATTGAATATACAAAAAATTTTCCACCATTGAATATTGACCTTTGATTTTAAAGTAAGGTAAACTACTATGATATTCATCGGTTACTTAGTGTTTATCATTGGAGTTAGTATTAGTAGGTATCAAATGTGGATATCGAATATGGTTCAAACTTCAAAATACATGATACGACAATCATATAATGATGTACATCTTTATAGGAGAGTAATAAAATGGTTAATAAAATGTTTGTATATTTTACTACTTTAGTTAGGCAGATATGTATAACAAAAACTTTTGAGAGAGTTAACCTTATTACAATATAATGTATCTCCAAAGATTATTATTGGTATTATCTGTTATTATCTAATTATTTAATTATTTCTTTTATTATTACAGAAATAATTTAAATTTTTATAATTTTTTTGGTTAAGCATTCAATTTCCTTGAACAAAGGTATATATATTCATGTAATTTTTTTTAAAACAATAATGCAAGTCGATTTGTTTAATTCGTGGATTTATTGAATAATAATAATATAACAAATACAGATCTCTAATTAATAAATCTTTTTCTAAAGGAGATTATAAAGACAAAGAATCACGAGTAAATTTAATTTTTTCCTTATTTAGTTAATCTGAAATGCTTGTCTCTTGTTTAAGGTCTATTCGATGCATGACTAGTTGTTAGTAAATATAAATTTAAAGAAATATTTTTATCAATAATGTTGATGTCATTAATAAAATTAACGTAATTATTATAGCATAGTGATACATATAAATAACTGAAACAACTGATTTATTCAGTAATTATGTGGCAAATTATCGGCAAAGATTCTAATATTCACTTGTGCTACGGCTATTCCGGTAGATGGCGTGTTTGTTCATTTTTATTTATTTATATATCGGTCCTTTGATTTAAATAGAAAATTCTGAACGGCATATGACATTTTTTTTTATTTACGAATCTTTTACCGTAACTTGTACTTTGAAACTAGCATCCATGGTAGGTAATAGGAATTTTAAATAAGAAGAATTTTTCTTAATTGTTGGAAATTGTGTTTGTTATTAAAAATTCGGGAATCTAAAATAATAATCTAATACAAACGTGGTAAAAGTTAATATTTAAAGCGTAAATACAATTAATTTGTCTGTGACATTTATTATATATAATAAAGTTTTTTGAACATTCATACACTGATATGTTTTCTAATCGTTGATATTCATGAATGACAATTATGAAGATAGTCCTTTATTCTTTACATAACATATAAATATTATGTAGTTATTTATTATTAAATAAAAGAAAGCTTTGCTGATATCTTTGACTATTTTTAAAATATTAAAATAGGTATCATCTATTTAAAATAATATTGCAAAATTAATTACATTTAAAATTTTCCAAAATTTATGTTGTTTGTCTTTCATAAGATTCTGGAATGAAAAATTTTTGTTCATAATTGCCAAATAATTTTATCTCATTAAAAAAAATTTCGATTTCAAAATCAAATTAATAATTTTGAATAATTTAAAACTTGATACCTTTGCAAATGATGACAACGCATCATTTTTTCAAATTTTTTTTCATAATATTGGAAAAATTTTTATCTCAAAAATAAAACTTTTCATGATACAATGTATATATTTACTATTACTGAGATAATAGTGATTGCAGGGAATATTAAAGTAAATTATTGCTTTAATTTTCTTCATTTTCTTCATTTTTTTTCCTTTCTCATTATTAACAAAATTTTTTTTTTGTGAATAGATATAGAGTTCGTTATTGGGAATTGGGACGTTATACAGTAAATTATATACTTTTATCAAATAGGGTATTATGATACTTTTACCCCTTCCCATCTAATAACTATAATTTATCATCTGCAAAATAGAATTAGTTATTTTATTTATTATCTATAGTACAAATATTTATATCAAAATTGTAAAAAATATAAACTTTTTCGTTAATCATAATGAATAAAAGTAAAAAACAAGCAAAATTAATGACAAAAATTACTGATAATAATTAAACCAAAATCATATTTTGGTGTATTAAAACCAACAACATAATCTGCAATTGCATAGATACTGATCCGATCTAACTCCTCATTAACTGCAATGATCACTCACCAATCACTATTAATTTTACGATTCATAATTATAAAATCAAGTACAATATTGACGTTTTTTACTAATATATACTCATATGATATAAATTATAATACTATATATTGATGATCTTATGCCATACTATTAAATTATATCATATATTTATATTTTTATGCATTTCACAAAATTAAACTAGGTTAACTACTTAATCATGAGTCATTAATGGGCTATAGAAAATCATTGATTATATAATGTACAGTACTGACAAAAGATAATTTTCAAAAATGTATAAATACCTCCTCCATTTTCAATTTTCCATTTTCCATTTTCTTATTCACTATTATCATAAAATTTTCTTTATATATTTTATTCAAAACCTAGAACTCCCTTTAAACTCCTTTTAAACTTTCCTTTATCTTCCTTATACTGTATGAGTATATTCCTCATACAGGCAAGGAAAAACTGGCCAGTTTTAGTTGAGTCTCTCCTACTGACCAGTTTGGTTTAGACTAGAATTCCCTCTTTTTTTGTATGCTGAATTTAACACTAACTGAATTTAAGTAAGAAAAAAAAGAAAAATGAGACGACTATTGGAAACTACGATTAATGAATTAATTATAGAAAATGAATGTCAAATAGTAATGGAATATGCAACAAAAGAAATATTGTCTTCATGAAGAAATCATAACTAATAGAAGTGGAGATACAACCAAAAAGAATATTAAATAACTTACGAAATATTAGTGAATGTGAAATAAACTTCAAAAGATATTATGAAGAAAGAAATCAAATGAATATATACAAGCGAAAAGAAGAAATAAGGAAGATAAAAGAAATATAAAGTTAATTGGAAATTCAATCAGAAAGATAATNATTAAAAAAGNGATACAACAGATGAGTTGGAAAAAAATTTAATAAAGGCTGGATCAGTNATAAGCATTCCAAACAGCATTTTATTTGATAAAGATCTATATGGAGTAAAAGACTTATACAATTTATAGAATTAAGAAGTGGATATTATAACCAGTATAAGGATCAATCAATTAAAAATCAAAATAAACTAAAATGGAAAACGATTTAATAATATTTGAAGATTATAATTCGAGAATATGAATCAATACACAAATACGAACATAGAATTGAAGGCAGAATATATAAAGAGTAAAAAGATATAAGTTATGTAAAATATTATATTTAAAACAGATAATTACAAAGGCAAATAGGCTAAAAGATGGAAACAAATTTGTAAATAAGTATAAGAGGACTAACTGCCACAAGCTCAAGCTCAAGCTCTCTTGTTTCCGCTTCTAATGAGATCAGTCAATTGGAAAAATATCGTTATTATTGGTGGAAGACCAGAAACATGCACCCGAAAGTTAAATGGGAAGAAGTAAAGTAATACTAAAATGGTTTAAAGAATTAGAAATAAAATTAATAAGTAATGATAAAGAAAAGAATTTAGTAGAGTATATTTANTAACTTAGGAAATAATTGATAANGAAATTACAGAAGAAAACAAAGGGAGATTTTTGAAGCAAATTAAAGGAATTGTTTGACAAAGAGAATGATTAGTGGATATGTTGAAACTAATTGATAATATTATAGAGAGACAATTGATTAAATAGTATATAAAAGAAGAATTTTACATAAGCTATTATGAAGATGAAATAAGACAGTTGAAGATAAAGAAAAAGGAAAAATAGATAAATAATTATAATATAGAAGATAGTCAGTTAATAGGAATTATAATAATTTTATTATGTAGCAATTTTAGAGATAATATTAAAAGTAATAATAATAATAATAATAAATAAAAGTTTTAACAATATATAAACTTTATTATGAAGTAAATTTTTCATACGTGTGTAAAATCTCAAGATGTCAACTGACAGCCGACTCATGTTAGATGACTAATTCTACAATGCTGGCCAATCTTTCTTAAGGCATTAATAAAATCAGTCCATGTTACTACCACACCATCACAAAATTGAAAAATTAAGTACTAATTTATCAAATACACAATCAATAACCTAAAAAAAATACCTTAATTGCATAATGATTCATCTAGAACTTTAATAATGTTCCCATCAATACTTCATCTTCCAGGCTTGATAGAAATATCATTATTATTTATCCATCATACAGAGTACTATGTTTTAATTTTTTTTCCAGATTATAAATCTATTTTAAACAATTGACATTATTAAAGTCTTAAAAGAAAAACCTTCTTTTCTGATTGAAACTGATTATAACATAATATATTTACTTGCAAAGGATTAAAAGTATAATGGTTAGATTTTTTTATTTATCACTGAAGAAATTATTTATTTTTTGTTTAAATATTTGTGAACATTATTTGGTTGTGCAGGTTAGTCATATGTTATGTAAATATTTACAGTACTATATTTAACTCAATTTCTTTCTCTTTAATCCTAATAATGCATTTGTTAATTTTATTTCTTCGGTACTTTTTCCTTTATTACTATACTAATAATGAGATATATAGCTTTAGCAATAAAGGAACTACAAATGATCATATATCATTTACGAATTTGTTTTATGTTGTATAGTTGTATAATTGTTTTAACTCTATGTCTAAAATATTTTAATATCAAAAAATTACATTTTTTAATATAAACTATGTCACATAAATTTGTTATAAAAGTTATCAAAATACTAAAATTGGAACAAATCTGAATTTTAAACTTTTATGTTCTAGATTCTATTTTTTTATTTCATTCTTTCTACAAGGAGGAAAATATGTACTATTGAAGATGACAAATATTACTCTTCAAGTTTTTGGAGTTATTATTAAGTAACTAGAGATTTTATAATACTGAAATAAACAATAATGTATTAGTGAGATTGAATGTGAACAAATAAAAAAGATCACATAATTAATCATTGATTATTGAGTTTTTGCATAACATATAATTTATTTAAAAAAATATATATAATTTCCATTATGTGACCCATCATGTTTAATTTATTATTATATCATTATTAATTTTGAAGATATAGCCTTTTCTTCAATATTACATTTTATATTAATATCCTAATTTAATGTTCTCTATATAACAAAACCATCCCCTATAAATCTCTTTACTTCCTTATACTGTATATGAGGTCTTCCTCATATTAGGCAAGGAAAGACTGGTCAAATAGTTGAGTATCTCCTAATTGACCGGTTTGGTTTAGACTAGAATTCCCTCTTTAAATTTGTACATTTAAATTAGGTATTAATATAATAATAACAAAAGTAAAGGTTTTTCATCACTCTCTAATTAAAAAATAGACTCTTTAATATTTCCTGGATGTATTATAAGATACCAAAGAATATATACTGTACAAATAAAAAGATACAATATATAAACGTCATAATAATTACAATTGACAAAGAATCACAATGGAATTAAATACAAATCATACACCAGTAAATTATTTCAAATAATGGAATAAACAAACTAGTGGATCACATAAATGGTAAAATATTATATTAGTTCATGCTGTTAGAGAATCAGCAATACCTTCATTTTGGATGGAATTATTGAATGAATGTAATACTGTATATTTGACAAACTCACTCAATTAAAATTCTTTGCCTGTCTATCAAACAGTACTTCAAGTTTGAACTTGTGTAAGTATTCTGTCAGAATCATGATGTAAATTTGTTTAAAAAAAAAATTAGAATTTTAAATCATCATGTTAGAAAAAAGTCTTTGTATGAAAAAAAATAAAAAATCTATAATAGTACAAAGTCAAATTTTTTTGATTTATAAAAATTAATAATAAATTATACTAGAATAAATAAAGTTATATATAATTTAAATTGTATATAATTGTTAATTTTTAATTGAGAAATATCAATTTTTGAGTTTCTATCAAGTGAAATAAAAATTTTTTTTTAAATAAATAAAATTTAATTACCTGTATAGTATTCCATGCTTAATAATCATTTGATTTTTTCAAGTAATCTATCTGCATAAATAGCTTCAGAAAGTGTTTCATATAATAAACTGATAGAAGGTATATTCTAGTTTACTGATAAAGCTGCTGTTATTTCTATTCATGCAAAACTTGTTATACAATATAGAACTGTAGAAATATTTGGCTTACTTTTGTATATACTTTCCTGTCCACATGATATTCTTATAATATTTGTTGATAAAATCAGGTTCATTTAATATAAAATTAATTCTATGAGGAGTAACAAGCTTGTGAATGTAAATATAGTGTTTAATTTTTAAACCCTTTTTAGTCACTTTTATAAAAAGCTTATTTGTGGATTAATATTACTATTATTATATTGCAAACTGATGCATTTCTTTAAAAAATTCACATACTATACATATTAATTTGACCATATTGCCAATTATTTTTTTCAATTCGATTTATGGTCAAAATAACTTATTTGTGAACATAAAATACGATATATAACTTTCATTTGATATATTATTCTCCTATAATTTAATATTGGTTTTATTTATTAATTATTCATTTGGTAAATATAATAATTTTATTAGAAATACATAAAGTATAAAAAATTTTTTTTTAAATTGTAAAAATTGGTGAAATTATATCTCCTATTAAATAATAAACTAAAAATTAATATTATAACTATTCTGTATGTCTTCTAAAGTAATAACTATTTGTATTTATTTATCATATATCTATTTCTAATTGATCAATTTTGATTTTTTGTTGTTATACCCATTTCTTTGTTGTCCTTTATCCCACCCATACACCCAGTTTTTCATATAATGTTCTATTTATCTTACACCATATGGTTTTGACTATTTGTTTATTATCAATCACTCCTATATTTGTTTACTTTGGTTTATTATTATTTCTCCCTTTGCTCATAATTCAAATTTTCCTGGATTCACTTTAGACTTTGATATAAACTCTTAAANTTGTAAAATTTNCTGTTCNGAATCTCCTTTTTATGTTTGTTTCATCAATTTATTGTATGTTGGCTCATTCGTTTTGCTGTGCCTTTTCATATGGTGTGCCTTCTGTCAATTCCTTTAAGTTTCAGCCTTGGTTTCCTTCTTCTTTTAATTCACATAATATTCTATTTAAATTTTTACAGTATTGGTTGTAAAGGAGCAATTGTTAATGATGAAAAAATAGTAGATAAACTTCGTCCAATCCGCCTTCTCTACAGTGAATTCTTCAGTAATTTTGTCATTCATCATTATGTTATTTGTACTGCTGTTATTAAAAATGTTCATCATTGTTGTACTATCATTTCTTCTTGATGTCTTTTTCATCATCTGTTTCTACCTGAGTTATANAGNTTTGTTTATGTCCATAAAATGAATCAAAGTTTCTCTTTTAAAATAATTAAATCTTCATTTTCTCCAATCTGGGTGTTTGTATTACATGAGCTCATAAATAAAGTAGACAATAAGTGTATAAGGAAATGGAAAGGGATTTCTAGTCTAAACCAAACCAGCCAGATCTGACCGGTCTTTCCTTG
>QKYT01000721.1:45319-55453 GCA_003550305.1 Glomus cerebriforme
TACAACCACCAGTACAACCACCAATACAACCACCAGTACCACCCAAAGTTGGTCCTCCACCACCGGGAGGTCCAGCAGTAGCACCACCACCCGCTCAATTTCCACCCACAGTTGGTCCTCCACCACCCGCAGGAAATCAACAACCCGCTCAATTTCCGCCCACAGTTGGTCCCGGTATACCAGCACCCACAGGTACTACAGATGGTCCATTAGGACCAATTCCGCCATTTCCACCTGCAGGAGTCGTAACTTGCTCTATTTCTAATGATCTCAGTTGTTTCCCACAAGGAGTGTAAGTATATTTATTATAATAAGTTTTTTTTAAATTTAATTTTTTGAGAAATATTAATAGCTATTTTGCGATCATGTGTAGCACTCCAACAAGTGCAACATATTCACAAGGAGGTGTAATAACACCAACACCAGTCCCTGATAATGCGAAATTGATAACAACCCAATCAACATCTACATTATATGTTGCTGGTTATCAAACAACAGACTCTCTAGGAATGCCTACATCCATTCTTCCATCCACTTTATATGTGGTGAAAAATATTGCTGTTACTGAACCTGCTGCGGCTACGACGACAGTTTCGGATTCTACAACTTTACACGATTTTAACAGTCATGGTTTTTGGGGTGTTACAATGAGTTTAGTTATAGTCACTACGACTTTAGTTTTTATGGTTTTTGCGTAAAAAATATTTAAACGTTTATAGTTTATTATTATTGTGTATTTACTATCGATGTAAATACCGATTGCGACCTCGAATATTTTACAAATTATGGGGATAACCATATATAATTTCTTTCCAATTTGCGTTGTATTCATAATCCTTTAATAAATTACGATTAACACTTTTTAGTAACTTAGAATTAGTTAAATTGAAAGTATGCTATAAAATTTGATTGAATAAAAGTTCTACTAATCCACATGATTACGTCATTTAGATAATTATTTATAGCGTGAAAAATTAAATCACTCTGTTACTTACAATTACCGTAAAATCATGCCAATCTTTATTTTTTATTTTATGCATTTTATGCTAAAATCATGTTTCAAAGATTAGAAAATTGTTTGACAAATTCGGTTCGCACAATCGTACTACTAATTTACCTGAATAATTTTTATTATTACAAAATTAAACTATACAATAAAAATCTGACGTTGTAAATTAAAGTGGACGTAATAAATAACTGTAGTAAAATTGCATGCATCAGAAAACAACTTCGCTAGCAGCTGCTGATGTAGCTGAAATAGCCAAACACTTTTTTTGCCATATTCGGGTCTCGTCACCTTCTTGGAAGGTTTCGGAACGCAAGACCGCAGCCACATCGCTATCGCTGCAGTAACAGTCAGGTAATCGAAAAACCCCCAGCGTCAAAGCTCGGGCATGTGACATCTGACCGCGTTTTTTTTTAAAAAAAAAAACTTTCTTTCTTTTATTTTTTAGGGACAGCTTTTTGGACTTCAAAATGGGCGAAATAGAGGTATTTCTTTTTATTTTTTTATATTTTATTTTTGTTATTTTTATTTTATTGCTAATATTTAATTTTTTTAGGAACAGCTTCTTGAACTTAGAAATGGGCAAAATGAAGGTTTTTTATATTTTTTTGTTTATTTTTTTGTCTTAGAAATGTTTCTAACGTTTCTTTTTTTTTTTTATTTTTTTTTAGAAACAACCTTCTTGAACTTTGAAATGGAAGTATTTCTTTTTATTTTTTTTTCTTTTATATTTATACATTGTAAACAAACTCTTTGATACATTTAAACACTGTATAATGTATATATTTAATTATAATTTTCAAGTGTTTTTTTTTATTATAAAAATACTACAAATAATACAATAGATTTAACTTTAAATATTAAAAATAATAGAATAAAAAAACGCGAAAAATGAATTTTAAAAAATAATAATACAAATGAAACATAAAAATTCATTTACAAAGATATTTATAATAGTTATAAACTTTAAAAAAAGTGAAGCTAAAAACAAAAAAATTGAAAAAATATCTCTTTGTTGGTAATTATGGGTAAAGATTCAATAGTTTTGAGACGTGCAATTTTCTGATTGGATGTATCACGTGATCAGATTGTAGCGCAGCGCATGCGGCAGACGTGCGTGATGAATACACCACTCGAAAGAATTAGTAAAAAACGAAAACAAGACCATATGACAATTATTTACTATGATCATGTGTCCGAGTTTTTTTGATGGGGAAGATTACTACGAAAGGATTAATCTTATGATAGTTAATATGATGAAATACATTAAAAATATAGAAATGATATTATAATATAATAAATCATTGATTATTTGCCAGATATAGAAATTTGCATGTTATACATAATCAATATAAAAAGTATTTAAAAAGGACTGCATCTTTTTTGCAAAAACTCTTTTCTAAGAAAAAAAATGAGTATGATCACCACATCAATAGTCTCAAGAATCATCAAGATTTGCGTTAACCTTGAGTCAACTAGGGAACATTTACTTGAGAAAGAGACACCAATCAATCTAGCTGAAAATGTCACTCTTGAAGAATTTCTCAAAGTCTATTTTGAATATACTGAAAATGAACAAAAAAGATCCGATTGGTTGATAAAAAAAATAATAGCTTATTAAGTAGCCCTAACACTGCATGGGGTGGTAGCAGGTTATGTTATATCACTTGCTTACATAAATCAATTAGCTGGTGCAAGCGAGGAGAATCCTATTGTTGGACCAAATAGTTTCGACCAAGGCATGTTCCTCATCCTCCACTTTTTCAAGCATGCAACTCATCAGGATATGCTTATCCAACCATGGTTGTAAAAGGTGGATTTAGCCGGTCGATTCATAATTTGCATAATCTAGAACTGATTCACTTTTCCCAGCGTACAACAATCTTGATTTTTCTTATAATTAAAATATTTCCTGCTCATCATTGTCAGCATGGTACAAGAGTAATGGTAGCAATGTTATACCTACGCACAAATGCAGCTCCAAAGATGCCAGTTTCAGTAATATCTTTTGGAAATGCACAACTTAATAATTTAGTTGTAAGATTTATTCAGAATACTGAAGGTACTAAAATAACTGATTTTATAACTGAAGCACCTCCTTGCAACAGCCTAAATATCCCAAATTATATTTTAAATATTCCAGCAAATGCCCTCTTCAATGATGCAGGCACCCTAATGGGTTGGATAATGGGATCAACTTAGATTTGTGGTAAATACAAGATTTAATACTTAATCTTTAATAAATATTTTTTTTTACTTTATGCTTCCCATTCTAATTATAATAATATGGTAAAAATTGATAAATTTTATTATGAAGAAAAATGCACTTGATTTATGTTTAAATAATTTAGATTTAGATACAATCAAATAATTTTAAATAGATAATTTTAAATAGATAGTTTAGATGATAATGTATTATTCACTTATTATATATAATTGTGATATCTGCTAAAATATATTTTGCTATTTGCTAAATTTTTCACTAATGCCATTTGAATTTAACATGTACAGTATGTATGTAATGTGGAGTGGCAATTTCAGTTACATTTTTAATTCTTTTGCCAAATTTTTCTATAAACACCAATATAAAATTGCTTCTTAATCGCTTTTCTGAACATATTTTGCATATATCTGAGAATGAGTCCCGATCTTCCAATTTGTTCTGATGTAGGTATGTACATAAGTGCTGATGGTTGTTTTTTGTTGCTTTAACTTCTGTTTTACAATTATATTTTTATCTAACTTGATAATAATTCATTATATTGATCAAGATTTAATAAATCTCCCATGCCATTATTGTAAAGATCAGATGCTAATTAAAATGTATTAATTTGGAGTTGCTTTGATAATGCGCAAGATACTGACCCTTTATTCACAGATAAGTCTTGATTTGAGACTGATAATTTCCCAAGGAAACAGTTTTTGCCAAGAAAATTTTTTATTATGGTACACGCAAAAAATAAATACAAAGGATCGGATGATACATGAAAGATTCTATGCTAATGATGGTGAACTACCACTCATTCCTTAATATATTTTTTCACCCTAGCTCACTTACTATCTGGAGTGTCATCAACTTTTACCTTATTCTTTAATTTTCACACCTCAGCAAAGTTCTCAGTAAGTATTATGTTATAGTTAACTTTTGAGTAATAAATCCTTTCTGATATATACATGAGGAAGTACTAGTCTGAAGCTAGGATAAAGAAAGGCATGAATTAGTACACATGAACAATGAATAAAAAATCACGCACGTAAAGTGCTAAGAAAAAAAACCATATCTATGGTAATGAATGATCATAGGGTAGTCGGATTCATCACTTTAATCATGAGTCATTAAAAAAACTATAAAAAGAACCCTTCACATGAAAAAAATATAACTAAATTAAGTAGTTATGACATATCTTTCGTAAACTTCGGGTTTTTTTCTTTCTATAAGATTATTTTGTTGTTATTAAACATAGAACTCTTTAAATCCCCCTTAACTTCCTTATACTGTATATGAGGTCTTCCTCATATCAGGCAAGGAAAAGCCAGTCAGATAGTTTAGTCTCTCCTAACTGACTGGTTTAGTTCTTTTTAAACCTCTTTAACTCCTTCTTTAGCTTCTTTATGCTATATATGAGGTGTAAATGAAAATTATAGTTCAAAAGAATATGATTTAATTTTGTGTAAACAACAAAAATATGTAAAAAAAAAAATAATAATCTTTAATAAAGATTATAGATTATAAGAAAGCAGCTTTTGTAATGGTTGTTATAGTTCTATCCATTTTGTATAAATATAATTTTTACAGAAAATTTTCCAATTATATTAAACCCGAGCCTTTTGTCACATTTTTTTTAAAAAAATATATATATATTTTTTTTTTGTTGACATCGTTTTAAAATTTTTAAACTGTTTTAGGCAGCGTCTCATAATAAATTTTCATAATAATTTCTCATAATAATTTTTTATCATTATAATTTCTCACGTAATTTCTCATAATTTGTGAGGATTATCTTATTATATGTGCGAATATCTCTTTCACAAAAAAATTCTGGGAGGATTAACGATACAAAAAAACAAGCGAATGGCATTTTAAATAAGCGTAAGAATTATATTATTCAGAAATTTTTAACTAAAACCATTTTGGTTTCTATTCTAGTTGATTTTTCATACGTTTATCACAATTTTCAAAATAAAGTTCTTGAAATATTTAGATGAAAATTTAAGAATACAATTATTTTATAAAAAGTTCTCTGACAGAAAATATCAATCATAATTGATCTACAGCAGGCGTTGAAGTGATGATTTATTTAGAATTCAGAAAACGTATGTAACACATGTAACACATGTGACGCATATAAGGCGCAAATAAAAAAAAAAATCTTTTTTTTTTTTATTTTTTTATATAATCCAGCTATAATGAATGAGTATAAATTTTTACCAAAATTATCTCAAAATTTACTTGAGATTTTAGATGATAATGATTATTATGATATTACAATTGAAGTTGGTAGTGACCCTTACGTAAAAATATTTCGAGCTCATATGGTTATTTTAAATTATCGTTCCACTTATTTACGAAGAATTTTATCAACTAATAAAAGGAAAAATGATGGAACTTTAGTGCACATTAGATTATCAAATATTTTACCAGAAATTTTTCAAATAATTTTAAGGTGACAAAGAATTAAATTTATATATTATTATTTCGTAAATTTATTTGTATAAATATTTATAAAAATTTTTTATTTTAGGTATATTTATGGAGGAAGGCTTTCTTTAGAGGGGTATGAAACTTTGGATATTGTTAAAATCATGGTTGCCGCCAGCGAACTTAATCTTCAGGAATTAGTTGGTTATTTACAATCTTCTTTGATAAAGGATAATGCAGACTGGTTAGAACAGAATTTTAACCTGATATATCAAACGAGCTTTGAACATGATTCTTTCTTGGAATTACGAAAGTATTGCACTGATTTAATGTCCAAAGAACCGGATAAGATATTTAAATCATTAAATTTCTCTTCAATTCCAGAAAAAATCTTGCTCTGGCTTGTTCAAAACGATAATCTTAAAATGAGTGAAATTCAAATTTGGGAATATGTTCTTAAATGGGGATTAGCTCAACATCCAGAACTCTCTGCAGATCCTACAAGCTTATCAAAAAATGATTTCAATATATTGAAGAATACCTTACAAAACTATATACCTTTCATTAGATTCTATAATTTAACTTCTAGAGAATTTTCAGATAAAGTATTACCTTACAAGGAACTTTTACCCGAGGAATTGTATATGAATTTATTGCAAACTTTTTTAAATTTGCATCCTGATAGCAAACCAACTGATAAATCGAAACCTCGTACAACTAGAGAAATTGGTTCAAAATGTATTGATTCAAAAATTATTACATTTAAACATGCTGAATTAATATTAAAATGGATTGATAGATTAAATACTACAAACAAGATAACTTCTTCACATGAGTTTAAATTAATCCTTCGTGGATCTCGAGATGGGTTTACACCTAAGAAGTTCCATGATATATGTGATAATCAATCACGTACCGTAATAATTATTAAAGTGAAAGGCAGTAATGAGATTCTTGGAGGATATAATCCAAATGTATGGAAATCTGATTTTAGTTATGGCATTACTAAAGATAGTTTTATATTCTCTTTCAATAATAGTATCGAAAATTATATTTTAAGTCGAGTAAAGAATGAAAAACATGCCACATTTAATGATCCTATTTGGGGTCCATCATTTGGTTGTGATCTCATTATTCGGGGAAATAATTTTTATTGTAGTAGTTATTGTAAGAAAGGTTCTTATGAAAAATTAATCAGAAAAACTGAGAAATATTTTTCTGTAGAAGAATATGAAGTATTCAAATTATAAAAAAAAATGGGTTTCGCCATATGTGCATTTCCAATTTAAGAGTTTCGGAGGGTTCTGGACGTAACGTTTCGGATTTTGAAAGTTAATTTCGTCCGGAATATAAATTGAATCATTATTCGCAAATAATTTCTTATGTGGACTTCCAAATTTGAAAAAAAAGAAATATTTTTATTGTTTTAGTAAAAACAATAATTAACAATTTAGTTTTCTCTATTTATGAAAATTCAAGAAAAAATTAGGTTAAAATAATTATAATTCACATTTATAATATTTCTTTACAAATTTTGCAGGAAAAAATCATCCATAATCTGTTTTTCATTGTAAACTTTTGATTATTAAGATTGATCTATTCTTGTTTTTTTTTTGCTTAAAGAGTAATTTAATTTTTTTTTGGGAATAAAATTTAGAGTCTTGTTACATCGCTAAAGCCTAGAGTAAGGCGCACTTTTCCAAAGATCGAATTATGTTAGGATTGATCATAGTCTAATGGAATTTTCTGTTAAATAAAATAAGAAATTTTGGTGGTTGGTTTTTTATTGTAAGATTCAAGCTTAATTGGTAATTTCGCTTTTTAAAAAAATTTTTTTTTAGGAACACGGTCGACTTCTTTGATTTCAGTTATTATTAATACAAAAATGTGTTAACTTCGCAAATAAGCATTTCTTAAAATTTAATACAATTCTTTATTATTATAGATTGACAGTATAAATAACAACACTTTTGCACTTATTTTTTGTTTTGTCGTAACTTAATAGACATTTACTACGTTGGACAAGTTAATTTGGTTTATGTCACGTGATTGGCGTAGCAATTTTTTGTTCGATGCCATGTGAGATAAATCTTCAACCCTACTCATAATCCTCTGATGTCATATGGTGTAATACATGGCATAGGTCGTACGCTACATGTTTTCATCATCTGACTCATTAAAAAGTGGCTTAAAATTTTTACTTCTATATAACGATAAATCTTCTTGTTACGTCTTGAAATTTTGACTGCAATATTTTTTTTCCTTTCTATATTCGGGTTTTACATATTTAAACATGTCAAGAGAAAGTTATTTTAAAGAGACTGGACCGTCAGAATGGTCACTTGTCGGTTTCTTGAAATGGAAATCCCAGCCATCTGATGTCTTACAAATGTCAATTGAATATAGTGCCTGGAAGAAACTTGTTGAAAATATTGCTGATACCTCTCATCTATATAATGATTCTGTATCGCAAAGGGCTCAAATTGGAATCTTCATTTTAAGGTGAAAACATTTGGAATCTGTTGGACGAGCCTTGATCCCACCATTTCGTTATGGATCTTGGCAGGATGCCTCAGTCTATTGTTGGACACATTTGGGTGGTCCCTGAGTCAGACCAAGTTATGGCCCCTGCGCCTTCCAATCTGTCACTATCTGTCACTGCGTCCAAGCATATACTGTGTTCTTACTCGTGCTCAAAGAACCATGAAAAGCATAATGGAACTTCAAGAGAATCCTGAAGCTTACTCAAACCCTAAAAAGTTCCTTCCATTGCCATTACCATTCCTTGGCGAACGAAAACCAGTAGAGAGATTCTCTATTAACGATGATAAGTTTATATACATAGGACGAAAGGCATTTGTCAATGTTCTAAACACTATTAATGAACTTAAACGTGGGTGTGGTTATATGGATTGCTTTATTTATTGCAGTAGTTGCTATTGATTCAGAGCACTAACTGCATTTCCTGAATCTTAGGATGACAAAAATTCAGAAAAAGTACAGAATTTCTGGGATCAACAAAAAAATCTCTGATCTTGATATGAACAGCTTACTAGTTATGCACATTCACAAGAAGTATCGAATGGAGTAAAATTACAGACAAATTATAAACAAGAGAACAAAGTAAGGGAAATGCATCTATACGCAAGAAGGTAAAAATTCTAGGTAGTAGAGTTAAGAGAACATAAAAAGTTCATGTACATTTCCTATATTTAAACAAAAAAATGTGTGAAGAGCACTACGAAACTAAAGGAAATGCTATACATAAGGCGACAGCTCTACATTATGGGCCAAAGTAGGAAACCATCGGATGTTTCAGACTAATAGAAAACTACACATAAAATTTGCTTCATTGTTTTCTCTAAAGACAAATAAAATTTTCAAGACCAAAAAATGATAGCGAAAAATCATCTTCTGAGTTTGAGTTTCCTTTCTCTTCTCTTAAGATGAAAAAATTACTTTTGATTTTACCAACATTGAAAGGAGTTGCTTCAAGAACTGACAAATGAGGTATGCCACGTATCAATTGTCCTTATGCTTTTATTTTCCGTATCTCATGATACGCATCCTTTTTTTTAGTGGATAGTTGATACTATCAATGTGTCACAAAGATTTAGAAAATACCAGATAGAAGTACTTGAGAAAGCAAAAACTGGAGGATTGAAATATGATGACATGCAATTTTGTAAGTGTTCGTAAAATTGACAATAGTCAATGATTTATGTTGTTCATTTTTTCCTGTTATTTTTAGAGCTTTATAATGGTATTCCACTGGCCCTGTCTTTTACTATCGAAGAATAGAGCAATTATGTCCACTAACCCATACAAGATTCAAGAATCTTCTCTTTCACAGGAAATTTTACTACATCTGTGTGAAGCATATCATGACCATTTTTTAAGTAAAGATGTCTTTATGAATGACGAATTAAGCAGAATAATGGTGCATTCAATGATTTATAAGTTAACCCATTTTATAATAATTACATTTTAATATTTTTTTTAACACATTACAGATATAACTATATTCTGGACATTGCGTCACAAATATCAGTAATTTTGGTTATCGCATTTACCTAGTAAAATAGATATATTTATGGTGTGACAAATAAAAATAATTTTTTAATTAAGTCTTTATTTATTTAATTATTTTCATTCATTATATGTTAGCCTGATCTTTCATCCGAAATCTATTGTTCAAAGAACTATACATAGTCTTTTGAATTAAATTAAATTAGAGTCAAAGTTATAAATTAAGATAAATGATAATAATATCGGATCATGATTTTTGAGTAAATTATTGCGGCGAAGGATTTACGATCATCTAACAGCAAAATCATGTAAAATTATTTTCGGATAATTTTATTCAATTACTAAAGACATTTATTACTTATTTACACCGCTAAAAGATTTGATGGCTGATAGAAGTACTAAAATGGAAAAGCTTGATTTGGAAATGGAAAAGTTTGATAATGTAATCAGTAAATCAATG
>QKYT01000722.1:0-11364 GCA_003550305.1 Glomus cerebriforme
AAAAACATTTTAAAGTATGAAATTGAGGTAATGTTCTCCACATATCCCTTTAATTTTATATAGAAAAGAACAAATCCTTTTTTATTAATTAGAACTTTTTCATATTAGATTGTACAAACACTTTGAACAAGAAAATTAATGCAAAATAATTAAAAAGAAAAAAGAAAAATATNAACNACTATGTAANCATAATTATTATCATNATGAATTNNCCTCCTNTTANAATAAAAATAATGTCTACCAGCAGCCTACATACCCGATAAGATTTATAATATGTGCACAACATGGCACATGAATTAACTGAGGCATTAACGGTGACAGAATTTCACGATGACATTTTTTCATGTACGTGGCTGAATCTGAAAGAAATAGGTGTGGCAAATTGAAGGATATATTAAAGTGAGTAAGAATGGTTGTGAGAACTTNTCCCATTNTGNTATTATTTACACGTTCAAGAAAATTAACTGAAACTAATTTTGTTTCATTACGATAACAAAAAAGGGTGTTGACAACACTCCGAGCACAATCATCAGTAGTTTCATCCATAATTATGGCCACAGGTTTTGAATCAAAAAGTAATTTAAGTGACTGGAAGTGTTTATCAAAAACGCTAGGTAGGTAATTTTGTCTGAGAGTAGGAGCTTGAGGAATGGAACCTCCATTTTTAACATNTTTTTTAAAAAATGGAAGTAGTGAATTGACTTTTTCAAGAGGAATGTCTGCTGTTGCAAANGCTTCTATAAGGTCTTCAATAAGTTGTTTTTTTGATTCTGAAACTGCCTGAGTAGATGAAAGGGTAAGTTNTTGTGTTTTATTCTGGCTTTCTTCTTGACTTCTTATGTTAATAACATGTTTCTGACTTTTACAATGATTATCTACAGAGATTTACACTTCCAGTCTATAGAAATATTGCAATGATTGCAAAAGAGAACATTGTCATCAACTCNAAAAATATCTTTATATTCATTACATCTAGTATAAACTGATGAGGTTTTTTGTTTTTTTGGCATTACGAAAGAAAAAAAAGATGATCGAACTGATAATCCGTAGCAAATTAAATATGTTTTACTGCGGATTATGCGCTCTGATATGGGATAATTTAAATTGTGATTTTATGATGCGATCAACTTAAATTATGCATTTATCACATAATTATGCATTTAACGTGATATTATGTGATTGCATAGAATCATCGTCCCTGCTCCAGCGTCACCATCAAAAAACTCAGGCACGTGATTCACATGATTTGATAGTAGCACTCCACAGTTTTTAACGCCCCTTCTCGTCGAGCCACAAGGGATTCAATCTAACTCTTTTGTTCCTTAAAATAATCCTTCATCAATGTTAGCTCAAAGCCTCAAAGATGAATGTTTCAGATGTATTAATGAAATAATATACTGTAGATATATTTAATTTATAAGTAAAAGATTAATTCAATTAGTTTTAAATGTAATATTATTTAAGCAATAATAAATGTTCAATTGTATTTAAAAAAAATTATTATATACTGTAATTCAAATGATATGTAGCATCTATTCCATATTCATTGATATTAATTCCTAAATCATTTATTTGCTTAAAAATACTAGTTTTAAATATTAGTGCACGATTCTTGTAAAATTATATTATAATTATTCTCTGTCAGCCAAATACGTGCAGAATCAAATACAGCTGAACAACGCTTATTTTGTTCCTAATCCTGACCACCAAAAGTGTATTTGTTTCTGTTTTATTAATATATCAAGACCCCCAGTATTTGTATTTAATTTTTTTCATTATTCATTTCATCTAGATAAAGATACTGTTATTATTGTATATAATAATAATTTTTATTAAATTTTGTAATGCTATAAATTTTTAAATATTATTATAAATCAAAATTTCAAGTTTTTACAAAATAGATTTGCTTTGTAATAATAAAAATTCTTAAATCCAAAAAAAACATTTATTATTATTTGTTAGTTAATAAAATTCTATGCAAACAAGTTTATGAAGAGATTCATGGGAATATATATGTGTTGTTGTTAATAATAAATCTGAAGATTAATTATTATTATAATTTGCTGTTTTTTTCACAAGTTTTGACCAAGTAGTATTTGATATTGTTCCAAATCTAATTTCTTCTAACATTTGATAAAATTCTTCATCTTCACATTGTCTTTGGGATTTATATAAGAATAAAGGATAAAATAATTGCCATACTGATGAATAAAATATAGCTTCACCTCTTATTGGAGGGAATTGTGCTAAATCACTAACAGCTATTACACTGATACCTCCAAATGCAACATCAGAATTATGAATTCTGGCAAATAAATTGGAAATAAAATTGAAGAGTGATGCAGGTGCCATAGATATTTCATCTATAATTAAAATTTGAATAGCTTGTAATTTCTTTTTAAATTCAAGATCATAAAAGGCTAATGATTGATAACCTGATTCTGATTGCATTAGCCTAAGTACAGAATGGATTGTAAGTCCACCAACATTCTGTACACAACTCCTGTTGGTGCTGTTAAAAGATAAGTTTTATATTGAGATTTTATCTAATCAATAATTAATTTTGTTATGTAAGTTTTTCCAGTTCCTCCAGAACCTGTAATAAAAAAAAATGGATATTTTTTAGATTGTAGTGATCCAAGATTAGATACNATTGTNTTNTATAAGATATATTGTTCTTCTGGTAAATTGAGCATTGCACTTTGTGGAAAAATTGAAGGTGTTAATTTCAAGNCATCCAATTGTTTGGTAAGAATATCAGCTATTTTTGGAGTAATATTATTTGCAAGATTTTCTAGTATTTGAGAGATGATCATATTAAACTGATTTTGTAATGAATGCCTAGTCTCACTTGCTATTATATTTGNAGAATTTTGAATTGTATTCTGAAAATTTGGATGATAACTTAAGTATTTTTCTCGATAAGATGTATAATTACCAAGTAATTCACTTTCAGATCTGCAAGGTATTGAGAGTAGTAATTGCTGATAAAAAAAATGACTCTTCATTTTGAATTTTAAGATACTTATAATGTATAACCAATGGAAATTTTCTTTTAACAATATAATAATTAAATCCATCTCTATATACTTCATTATTTGATAGTTTTTTAATTAATAAATTATAATTTTTAAAGTATTCAGGATAAGTTATATTATTAAATTGTTTTGTATGTTGATGAGCAAAATATTTTTCAATTGCATCCTTCCAGTATGGATCCTCATCATCATCTGATATTGTTGATATTAGTCTTATTATACATGAATGAATAGTTGGTGGTTCAGTTGGTAAATATTTGACCTGTACTGATGAGTTGCATATTGTTTTACCAAGTAATAAAATCATACATTCCATTGAGCTAAGACATCTAGCAACAATATGTTTATGATATTTATCTTCTTCTGATATATTAAATACATATGAAGGTTCTGATTTTACAACATATTTAGTAAGATATTTTCCAAGATTTTTAGTACTTACATATTGAATATTCATATGAGCATTCTATATTAAAAGTATACAGTAGGTGCATGATAAGAAACAACCCATCTATCTTTTTCAGTTATATATCAATATATATATATTTGGACTCATTAATATTATAATAAGTAATTTGTGAATATGGACGAGGAAATTTTTTCTTGCACATTTGGCCAGGAGGTGCAGAACCACATTACATTAGGAATTCTTCCAACTCTTTTAAATCCATTTGTAATTTCATTGATTTCTAATACCGTACTTGGAAAATTAATTTTTTCTGCTAAAAATCTTACAATTATTACATTAATAAAATCTCTTAATGCATAATAAAGGTTGATTCACTCATTCCAAACCTGTTACCTACAGATCTAAAACATTTTCCAGTAGCAAGAAACCATAATGATGCACCAATTTTTTGTTCCTATGCAAGTCTAACTATACTAAATCCTGTAATTTCTCTTCTTAAAAGTGGAATTATTTCACAACATAACCATTCAAATGTAGACCTAGTTACTCTAAAATGTCTTTTAAATTCAAAATCCTGCATATTTAAACATATTTCATTAAACCAATACTGAAAAATTAACCTATTCAATTTTCTTAAATTGTTATATTCATTAATTTCTATTCTATTAAGTTGTTGTAAATACAACAAACTTATAGGTAGAATATTAGAATTTTCCTCTTCCTGTTCAATTTGATAAGAAGTATTTAAAGATTCTTCAAGTTCATTATATTTAACAAGTATAATTATTATTAAAATAATTATTAAAATTTTAGTTTTATTACTCATTACTAAAAAAATTATATTTTATTCATTTAAAAAAAATTAAAAGCCGCAATAATTGATCATTTTATATAATATCAATCTGATGTTCATGTGAATCAAGATTGAACCATTAATCCTAATCTCAAGCTAATCTCAATCCTAATCTCAATCCTAATCTCAATCATGGGGTTTGTGAAGATGTCCAATAATATATTAAGATGATTTCTTTTATCTTGTACTGATAATATTTGTGCTTTTAAATTTCCTTTATCCATTCAATTTCTACCAATATTTTGCTTAACAAACTTTACTCCAAATCTTTCAAGAGCTTCATCAAATCCAAAATAATGATCTTCTTATGTAAGATTAACTGAACAAATATATTGAAATAAATTTTGTAAAGTCAAATAATCATTAACATAAGATAAGAAATGAGTAACAGATCTTGCATAATTCCTTTTTCCTGCTACAGGAAAAAGTGAAAAAAATGCTAATAAGTTTTTAAATTGCATATCATAATATTCTCTTCTTATTCCTATTTTATGTCCAAACCAATATCCTGCCCAGCAAAAATACTTATACTATACTTTTAATACATTATTGTTTTCATTTTCAATGTTTTCCATTTTTTTATTTTTACTAATTAAATATTTATTTATTGCAATTCCAACAGCTATCCATATTAATTTTAAAATATGACAAGTAGCTTGATAATCAGTAACTACCTTTTCTAATTTATCTAAATAACAAATACTAAGATTTACTGCTAAGTTAAAAATTCCATAACCAGAAAATATAGTTATAAGAGTACTGCATATATCCTTCATTGTCCAAGAATTAATCTTACATTTTTTTTTACAATATAATATTAATTTCTAAAAATAGCTTTATCATAAGCAATATCTTTTATTTAATAATCTGATATTATCAAAATACATATTACATGCATAATGGACATTTTCATAACAATTAGGACTTTTTTCTGGTTTAAGAATAATAATATTTGGCAAAGGAACTTGACATCCAATTGGTATTTTTTTCTGCAATTTTGTTATATATATTATTAATATCCCAATTATTAGAATATGTTTGTAAAAGATTATTAAATATTTCTAGATTTACCAAATAAAACTAAACTACTACTATTATTATTATTGTTATTATTAATATTATTTAATAATATAGGTAAAGAAAACTGAAAGACCATACATAAAGTTGCATGTGATGATTTACATGTAAAACCAAAAATATTTCTATAGGAAAATGTTTGCTCTTTGAAATCTATATTATTAATAACTGAAACATTCCGAATATTATCTCCTTGAAGTAATCTTTTTCTGGTTGCGACTCTTTAATTCTTATTTTTTCTAATCTTCTTTCATGAAATTGAGTGTAAAATACAACATTCGCTGTATAAAGAATAGCATATAAAGATGATAAAAGTTTGGGTTTTTGACAAAGAGAACTTAAAATATGTGTAAACCAGATATTAACTTCTGGAAATGCAATAGTTGAAATTACTGAAGCAAGATATGTTGATTTTTTTTCACATGAATTGTATTAAAAGATTTTATTTCAAGATTTTTTTGTTTTCTTTTTCTATTTCTTATTTATGTTTCTTTTTTTCTAATGTAATAATTATTCTATTAAAAAAATTATTAAAGGAAATGGAAAGCTTTGTTGATAATGATCTAATGAGTCTGGATTTTCAAGGCCTTGTTTTTTTTCATGTATTTCTTTTGTGATTTCTATATTATATTTCCTAATGTTTCTGGTATAAAATTATTACTTTTATCCATTATTTTTACAAGATTAACTTTTCCAAGATGTAATACTGTTTTTATTTGATGGATTTACTTCTAATTCTAATTGAATTGATTGATTAATATTAGTATTAGTGTTAAATATAGATAATATTGGATATAATTTTGTTAATAATTTTTTTTTCTGATTTTCATTTTCAGTTGATGCAACATTTAAAATCCATTGTCCAAGAAGTTCAAGTGCTTTTATTATATTATTTTATAATTATCTTCACATGAAAAAGTAGATTTTTTTTTCTTTCCTTGACGTTTAAAAAAATGACCACTCCATCTTGTAAATTAAAGCAATTTGAACAAATATAGTGTAATCTATATTCACTATTTGATTTTTTAATAATAATAGTATTTTGTAAATCATCGATATTAAGCCCAAGACATGGTACTTGTATATTTCGACCAACTACACAAACTGGGAAATGTTCTATACAGTTATTTCCATAGCTAAAAAATATTTAGATTTATTACAAATAAACAATGATGAAAATAAATCCAACTTGTTTCTACTGAATGTAATTGCTTTAATTTTCAATTATCCATACATTAACAAGTTGTGCTAAAGGACGTACAGCTGTTTTGGAATAATATTTTAATTCATTATCAATTATATCTAAGGTGTTAATGAATCAGAAACATTTTCAATTTGATAATTAATTTCTTCTTCTGTTAATTTTGATATAATTGATTCTGTTTCTAATGTTTCATCATTAAAATTGAAATTAATATCTTCTAAATCTTCTAAATTAATATCTTCATTAGTTTCACTATCATTTATTTTTAATAATTCTTGAGCCTTTTTAAAAAGCCATTTCATCATGTGGTAAAATTTCAACATCATAACGTTATGACATTGTAATTAGAAAGTTAGAATCCAAATAATAATATCAACTTATTGTATTTATATTACAATTATTAATATTCATTATAACCTGTTCATCTGTTTTAATAGAATCATATTCAAGTGCAATTAAAGTTAAAGAAAATTTAAAGTAAAAAAGAGTGATTATAAATATATAATTTTTGAAAAGATTTGACGGTTAACAGGAAAAATCAAATATTTTGATTAAATTCATCAGAATTAAAACATAAAAATATAATTATAGAGTTTGATTATATTAATTATAATTATAATATTAAAAGTTTATTATTTGTTATAGTAAATCATTCATTTATTATTTTATTATTTTGAATGAAAAAAGCATATAATAAAAAAAATTATTTTTATTGCTCTAAAGTATTTCAATAATAATATCATAATATGAATTAATAATTTTGTTGTTTTAAAAGGTATAGTAGATCATCATAAATTTTTTTTAAAAAAGTTTTAAACTGAAAAATGATTTCCAAAAAAGAAATGATTACTTAAAATAAAATTTATACCAATCTTCAGATTGCTATAGAGTAAATAAAGGCTTTTGTAATTTCTTATATAGTTGAATGAAAGTTTTTATAAAAAGATGAATCATCAAATAAGATTTGAGTGAATTATAATTGCTTTTATAGTAGATTTTGTTGAGTCAAAAGCAATTTTAAGTTTTAATAAATATACCAAAAGTTGAATTAATATGTAAGTATATTCTTTATTATCAATATTAAGTTTTAAGATTTTTGATGATTTTCTTTCATAAATCTATAGAATGTTACTTTTTGAACTATTTTATATGGCTTGAATAATCAATTAATCATCAATTATATATAGCGTCAATTATATATAGCTTGAATTATTGTTTTCATATTTTGTATTAACAATACAATAAATAATAAATATTAATGAAATTCATATAATTGATGATGTTGAAAGTAAAATTGCCCTTAGTAAATTTCATTAATTCAAAAGCAATCTTGAGATATATGGTCCTATTTACTCTTTAAGTATGCTTTGAAAGAACAAAANTCAAAGCCTGAATGATTATAGTTATTATTTCTTTCATATTTTACAATAAACAATGAAATCTATGTAATTAATGTTGATAATAACTCTGTTATAGAATACAAAAATTATAAATCAAAACTTGATATATCTTTATAATCTAGTTTAACAAGATTATTTATATAATGATGCTATATAATGTACAGATCCATTCCTCAAAGTTTGCCTGAAATTGTAGTTTGGAAACTAAGGATTGATGACAAGTAGAGCTGATTTGTTACTGCTGTTGATAGCAATAACAATATCATTAAGAGTGAAGAATTCATTAGATATGTCCATATATATTATTATGATTATTATGTGATGATTGTGATAGAAAAGGTGGTTCAAGAAGTTTAGCAATAGAATTTTGTGTAGATGAATTTGAATAAATCGTTATAATATTTGAATAAGATAATAAATATTTGCAAAGTAAAAGAAATTTATTATTCTTATTATTATTGTTATTATTATTATTATTTTATAAGAATAGTAGATTGGAGATCAGATTTGGAGAGACTGATCCATTGTGTATTGTCCACAAAGGCTAAGGCAGAGATATGGATGCATTAACTTTTATGAGCAGTTATTTTCAAATATTCAGTAACTCTTGCTGCATTTGCAAGCAATATAAGTTTAACTTGATTAATAAAGCTAGTATTTCTGATAATGATAAAAAGGCAGGGCTGTAATATGATATATGGTTGTGAAATTATTTATTCTGAAATATTTTTATCAAGAAATTTGCATTTTCATATAAATCTCAAAAAATTGCTCATAGTGTGAACATGTTTATAAGTACTGTTTTGTTTTGTAGTACTACCAGAAGAACCGCTACTGGCACCATCGCCAGTACTATAACTGGCATCAGGTAATGAAATTATATCACTAACAAGAATATCATCACAGATCTCATAATATTGTTTGGCTGAATTAAAGATAATGCTTATGTTACACTAAATGGTACATAAAATTTGCTTTTTATTTTATCTTTCATTCCTTTTCTTAAGTACCTTCCAAGAGCCAATAATTACTAATGTTTCTAATATAATAATAAAGATCTTCTATTTCAAGGATCACCAATTCTATCATAAGATTGTATGAAGGATAGAGAATTTCAGGAATAAGAAGGGAGGTAAGAGAAAGCTGGTACTCATGTGTTACACTAAGGTAAGTATGTTATAATAAAATTTCTTTGAATATTTTACTAATCATCATTTTAGCATCACTTTGTAATCCACAGTAAAGATTTAATTTTAGATAGTTTCCCGCATATACTAAAAAGTCTATATCTCATAATTGGTAGATATGGCCTCAAATCAGTGATCACTTTGCAGAATTTCAATGCATAAGTATTGTTTCTCAGTTGATTTTCATCACCAATCCTTCAGGTTGATTTTTTTTTTCCATAAATTCTGATAAAGATAAAAAAACAGCCTTTATGAGTGGATTCTGGAAATTCATATTAAGTTGCATTTAATAAATATGTTTAATGACTTCTTTCCTCTCCGCCTTCCCTATTCTTATCAGATGATGACGAAATAAACATTAATGAGTTTGAGCTAGAGAAATTATCATTAGAAAATTTTAATGATACATAATTGAGATAGTTGATAAAAAAATTCAGATGAAATATCTAAATTGCAAGTAATTTTGTATTCAAATATTCCTGAAAAGCCAATTCTTTAAATATATAGCAGCTCATATAGTTAATATCTCCACCAATATTCATCATTAATTTTGAACAGGTTATTATCAAAATATTTTGATAGGTTTATTATAAAGGATTTTATTGTCCTATTCCTTTTGACTTAGCAGTCGGTGTTCATCATAACTGGATAAATTTTTCAGGCAAAGATAAACGTCTGTTGATCTCAGTGCGTTAGTGGGGAACTTTTCTTGAACAAAGGGAAGATTAATTTCTAAAACTATGAAGTAGTATTTGATTTTTAAGAATGAATATAGTGTATTGAGCATATATTGATAATTTTATTTATGTATTAATGCTGAGAATTCTTGTTTTTAATTTTCAAAATAAAGAAATTAGGAAATTAATTTTCAATTTTTATAACGAGTTTATTATGAAATTCATTATATTAAACGTAAATAAAAAAATTTATTGCATTTTATTTATGAAAAAAAATGCCTCATCCATTTAACGAAATCAATCACATATTCGCTAAGCCAAAAAAAAAAAATTAAGGAACCAATTAAAAGTGATTGATCGATGAGGCTTTTAAATTACTATTTCTTATCTGATAACAATAAATTTTTTTTTTATATCTCGAAGAATTATCATCGGATAATATTTATGTATCCCGGATAATTCATGTGAAATGCTTCGGAGAGCATTAATTTATGTCTATTTTAGCGTGAAATCTAACACGTCGACATACGACAGGAGGTTACAATAACTGAAATGATGATGAGTTGAACGAAAAGTTCCCTGTAATTCAGGATAATCCATGATAATTAACAGAATAAACATTCAAAAATTCTAAGAGAAAAATTTGAAAAGATGAGTGATTCAATTATGGGTCCGAAGTTGCCAGTACGATCAGCAGCGCTATCTTGAAATTAAATGCTATAAAAAAAATTTGCATATAAATCATATCTTCTATGTTTGAAAGTAATAAAGTAATAGGTTTATTATACTGTACATTAATTAAAAATTTCCCAAAACATATGAATATTTGGGATATAGAAAGAATCCTAATCCGGAACTCGATTTGATTTCTTTCGGATATTATTAGATAATCCAATCCGGGATCCGAACCTATGCCCTATTAATTCGAATGCCTTTAAGTTGTATTTCTCCGAAAAGGTGGGTGACGGGGACACATAACGCAGATCTACATATTTATATCACCAATAAAGGAAAGGTCCAGACTGGTCTATACTATTCATCACCGGATTATTCGTCACGAAGTTACTCTTTCGGAAAACTTCTTACTTGGATTTAAATCCGCAATCCAAATATACTGTAAATGCAAAACCGGTTATAATACCGGTTATAAATCCGAAGCAACCGAAAGGACCGGATATATTATTTGCTTGAATGATAATCTGGTTCCCAATCTCTACATGGATATCAGATAGTGTGGCTAATGTGGCTATGTTCCTTCTCATAACTTAAAAACAAGATTATTTCTTGATTTTTGTTACCTGATAATTAAGATAATTATGTCAAAAGATAGTACATTAGCAAACATTTACAATCAGAAAAAAAGAAAATTCCAATCGACATAAATATAAATTATACGCCAAATTAACCTGTTTTTTATTGTTTTCGCATGTAAAAAAATATGCGACTTAAGCCTTCAAAAAAAATCATTAACTGTTAACTTTTTATGAAATAATCGTCATTACTAATAAGAACTAAACGT
>QKYT01000723.1:4116-15120 GCA_003550305.1 Glomus cerebriforme
CAGCTAATTTTTCGTGTATACATATTTTTAAGTAAATAATAATATTATATCTATCTAATTTTTCATAAATCCTACTCACAGTTATCTCTTTCTTTCGATTTTGTAAAAGAAGCCAAAAGAAATGAAAAATTTTTTCGCTATTTTTTTTTAGTATATGTGTTTACAATTAATTAATCATAATGTGTAATACGTGATACAATTTATAATACGTGTTACAATTAAATTATAAAATACGCGCCACAAATCACGTGGGGGTGGAAAAAGTGAAGGTGATACTGGGGAAGATTATTTAATTAGTAAATATCACGTGCCCGAGCTTTTTTGTCGGTGACGCTGGGGGAGTTGTTTTCTAATAAGCTGTCACGAGTTATCTAGCCAAGATGTTCAGACGCTCTTCAAATACAACTAATATGGAACAAAGAAATGACAACAACAAAAACAATAAAATCTGCTTTAACTGCAAACGGCCCGGACATTTCGCGAGGGACTGTAGAGCACTTAGAGAAGTTAAATCCACAATTAGAAATAGTCAAAATACACGCGTCACCAAACGTACACAAGTCTTCAAACACAAAGAAAAGAAACCGAAGAAGAAAGTAGCGTGGAGTGAAGAAGACGAGGTAAGCAGGTCTTCAGTTGCCAAAGAAAACCACGTATCTATTCTTGAATCTTTCATCCTTTAAGACATATCGCCAAACAATCGTCAAGTGTGCCAAGGCCTTCGCTAATGCTGAACAGGAAGTTCTTTCCATTCCGGGTACTTCAGCTGATGAAGACATAACATATGCAGTTTCTCTCCTTAATGAACAAAATAGGGCTGAAACCTGGCCAGAACGGTTTGAACCAAAATACGATCTCTCGCTTGCAGAGTCTCCAGTAAAGTAAGTCAATTGTCCTCTTGTTTTTTCTTTTTATCTTTATTTTTTTTTATTTTTAATTTATATATTTCTAGGGAGGCCTTAGTTGCGGGCAGAATCCTGATAGAATTCTCAAACTTAACAGCAAAATTACATCAAGAGCTTAATTACGATCCTTATTGGGCTATTAATGAAACCTCAAGGATTTTTTCAAAAGTTAGGGGAGTAGAATATGATGGTGATAACCTTGAATGGTATGACCTTGGAGAATGTGATAACTCTATGGAAGGTTTGTACACCAAAAAGTGTATATCTATGGATTCTAACATATTCTAACATTAAAATAACATATTAACAAGACAACAAATTAGTCGATAATAAATAAGTCTATGGTATTCATACTTCATCACCCGTGCCTCCACAACATGAATATAATAATATAAGGATGTTGAAAGAAGTAGAAATACTATCTTAAACTTTTGACTACTCATATATATGCTCGTAATTCGTTTAGAATAAATAAAAATTAATTGCAGTTTGTGTAGTTTTTTTTATTAGTGTATTCCTGTATGTAGTCTGATTCAGATTTTTCATTGCAACAAAGACATGCATACTACAGAGCTGTGTGACAGAACTATTAATTCAATATGTGAATAAAGTCAAAAGAAGTGCACCCTCATGATGAACCGCAATATTAAGAAATTTTTTTTATTCATTTTAACATAGCCGGCCGGCCCTTTCTCATGTATTACTTACAAAAATATAATAAAGATTTTACTTCGAATTTTTAAATGTGTGTTATTCTAGGAACGGGAAAACTTTTAATAGAGGTCACCGGAAAAATTCAGAAAAATCATATGATTGCGAACACATGATTTTACTACCAAAACTGCGGTAAGTATGAAAAATTAAAGAGTATTCGAACCATAAAATTACAGTAAGATATTTTATGTTCAATTATTGAATTTTCTATCAAAAACCACTTTTATTTTGTAAAATATTACATTTTAGTAAAATAAAATTCAACTTTTTCGTATCAAAAATTGTTATTTATAAAAAATTTTTGCACGATCTGATATCATTTCTGGTGTTTTAAAATGCCAAAAAATTTCCAAATTTTCTGTTGTTAAAGTAAAAAAAAGAACCTTGAGAATCAAAAGGAGATGAATCAAAATAATATAAAACTTCTTTAGCTGGAATGTGGGCAAATAATTTTCCTCCTGCCTCGCATGTATTTGTCCAAAGATTATCATAAACATTCAGATAAATATTAACTGAAATATATGATAAATGATCCAAAAAGTTTGCTTTTCCNACCCAAGNATGNCGTTGACCTTGTTTTTCATACATTGAGATAATTTGTGCAATACAAAGTTTATTGTCTGAATAAATGATTAAATATCCACCCAAAATTAAAGGATGAAATTCAGATACATTTGCATCAACAATATTACGTACTTAAAAGGAAAAAAAAACAAATTAAATATTTATCTGAGTGTAAAAAAATCATTTAAATTTTACAATACAAATAAAAGAAATATTAACCATTAGTTCCAATGGCTATTGGAATGGTTGCAAGTCATCCTAACATTCTTTTCGTCGATTTCTACAATTTTCTTGAATATTTAAGTCATTTGTCAGTTCATTAATTAAATGATTAGCATTATTTAGATTAAGTAAACCAGTTATTTCAGCTGTTTCAGATGTTTCAGATTGTGTTTGTTTGTTAAAGGTATTTTTTGAATTCTGTGTAAAGGCATCATGATTTTGTCATACCAATTAAAGCTTTAAAATATAAAAATCCTTCAGGTGTAAACAGTGGATCAAATGTTTCAAATTGCTTCTAAGAAACTGATTAAGAATATAATTCAGATTAGGAAAATTTGTCAATGAAATAATTATTGTTTTATTTTCATTTTCAAACTCATTTCTCATATTTGATTTATCATCTGGTTCATCTAATAAAAGCCAAGAAACTTTAAATGCAGCAGCCCAATATTATTAATATCTTTCTGTGATTCCTGTGGTCCAATTGTTTCTAAAATAAAAATTTAAAAATTAAAGAAAAATCACGAAGATGATTAATAAAATGTTATAATAATTTTTTATACCAGCTAGATTTTGATATTGATCATCATTATCATCAACTATTCCTAAATTATCCTGATCATCTAACAAATGTTTATCATGACAGATGAATTGTTGCATTGAAGATGCAGTCTGATTGTCTATTTGGAGATATTTTGCAAATAATACTGCTTTATGATATTCAATGTGAATTGCTTCTTTAAAGTCATCTTCAGATGGCCAAGTACGTAAGCATTCAATAGTTTCATGTGAAAGAGAAATACTATCAATATCAAATACATAATCTAAACATACAAATTTTATAAATTTTTTATTAAATATAATTTAATTACTTTTTAATTAGTGTAATAAAATTCCTACATCCAGCTGATGCTTGATCTTTTGATATATTAATTAACCTAACACGGGTAATTAGCATAATATTCTCAATGAATTTTAATAAGCATTACCAAAGATTCTGCCATACTAATAAAAATATCAAAACTTTGAATTGATATAATATTGCATTGCATATTATACCATTTTGATAAATAAATCACACCATAACATTGAATATAATCTTTTCATATTTTAAGAAAAAAATGCATGTATAACCATTTTAATTCTTGCTTTGTAATCAATTTTTCAATTGAGATATGCATCACATAATTCTTCTAATAATTATATAAATTAATTATTTAAATAAATAATTTCTTTATTTAAATTTAAAATAACTTACCAAGAACAAATAAGTAAATAAAAAGTCTGATCATATCAGAAGAAATATTTTCTGTTTAAATGATTTGTAATAGATTATCTAAATGAAACATCCTATATGCAGTGCTATTATCTTGTTTATTAATATTAAGTACATCATGTTTTAATAAAATATGTTTATCTTAATATACTAGTAGATATAGCTGATCATATTTTGCAATATCTATTTCTAATAAAAAAAGTTATGCTCTAGTAAATAATTGATTCTAAGCTGTCTTCTTAGTATGCTTTAGATTTTGGATATAGACTAATGATCTTTTGTGTATAATTGGCACTTTAAAATGTATATTATAAAATGGATTATCAAATGTAAAATATGATGATGATAAATTTATAATTTGCATTTAAGCATTAAATTCTGATTTTGCATCATTAGCATCTATACTAATAATATTTATACTATTTTGATATGCAAAATCTAATACAGTATAAAGGATATTAAAAATTGAAAATTTATAAATTTACACGTAGTGTGCAAACACAGATCTTCATTATCACGTGATCATATGCCTATCGCATAATGTATTTGTTTACGTCACGATCAATGTNGCGTGATATATATCAACGCGCAGTTTGTTGACGTCATGATGATTATAGAATCATATTGTTTAATCTTATATTGTTGGTTTTTTCACACTTCTTTTTTCACACTCTTTTTTCACACTTTCTTTTTCTACCATTCTTTAGATCTTTGAATATAATAAAGATGAATGAAACAGAAGAGAACATTAGTTAAGAAAACGTTATTAATGATGAACAATATGATACAGAAACTAATGTATATTTTCTCTTCGTTGATATGTTGCTTTGTACTTGTTATCTAATCATTTAATTAAAGAGAATCTATCTAACAGATTTATGAAACAAACTAACAATCAATCATTGATAATGAGTCTGATGAATCAGACAAGCCACCAAATTCTTTAAAGTTGACCTTTGGACTTACTTTTCCTAACTGGAAAGATTTCAAGAATTGGATATACAAGTTTGCGTTAAATGAAGGGTTCAACTATAAAATTAGAACAAGTGAATCTGTTCAAGGGATGATGCAAAGGGCCACTTATGAATGTGCAAAATCTGGGTCTAACATTTCACAAGCTACATCAGATCTGACAAAACAGCATATTACTAATTCCCAATGAACTCTATGTCCTTGGAAACTTAATGTAACTTGTCCAAAAACAAGTGGTATTGTAAAAATCAACTCGTTTAATAACATACATAACTACCCACTGGTCTCAATAATTCAAGAAATAGCTTCACAATTTCGGAAGTTGACAAAGGAAATGATGGCTGATATAGAGAAGTATGTTGTTCAAGGGCGAATGGATTCAACATCTATATATCCCTTATTAAAGCATAACTATCCGAATCAACCTATCCACAAGAAAGACTTATATAATGCCATTTATCAGTTTCAACAAAAACATAATCCAGGAAATGAAGATGCCTCACAGATGCTCCAATAATTAATGGATTGGAAAGATTTGGAACCGTTGTAAATTATAAAGACTCGATTAGATCCATTTTTAAGAAGACTCACTTCTCTTTTATGGATGTCCCCCATCCAAAGAGAATTATACAGTAAATACAATGATGTTATTATAGTAGATAGTACTTATAACATGAACAAATTTCAGATGATTCTTTGTATTGTAACTGTAGTTGATAACAACTACAAAACAAGAATCGTGGCATGCGCGATCATTGAAGACGAAACACTGGACACTTACCATTGGATATTTGATAGTATTTTTAACGAAACAGGTCGAATTATCTTTTCAGATTCAGATCCTTCTCTTATTCGTTCGATCAAGGATATTTATCCAGATGCCCAGCATCTGCTGTGTATATTTCACATAGATCTAAACCTTCAGAAAAGCTTAAAACAAAATTGGGCAATCAGTTCAAAGAATTCTGTCATAAATTCTATGTATGTCAAAATTCTCTTTGCGAAGAATTATTCAAACTTCGGTGGAGTCAGCTAATTGAACAATATCCAGCAGCATCTAAATACCTATCTGATACCCTTTACAGTTCTAAAGACTCTTGGACAGTTCCATGGATCCGTCAATATTTTACAACTGGCGCACAAAGTACGCAGAGAATTGAGTCGATAAATAAGCATGTGCACGACAAAGTAGATTGCTCTACATCTTTATGTAATCTATTGGTTAGTATTAATGATCATGTTAAGAATGATGAACATTTAGAAAAATTTGAAATTAAAAGAAATGCCTTACCTACGATCGGATTGCCAATGCTGAATACAAGATTTTTCAGTCAAATTGATATAATTATTAAAAAGTTTTTGATTCCTGTGATGCTCGAGAAACAAAGATCCCAAATGAATCAGTCCGTTTATTATGATATTACTCAAATTAAAGAATGGAATCGTTTGATGGAGGTGAGTTCAATTCAAAATACAAGTTTGATTGTTATGATTTGTGGAGGTTAAAGGGCTAGAAAATTTGATAAGAATATAGTGTAAAGTAATCAATTGTTTTGCTCCAGGCAAAAATACATCATTTATCATTGTATTGATATCAATTTTCGTTATCAATCTATATTTGTATCTATAGATAGAAACTAATGACGAACAAATAACTATGGGGATTAGAGAATAAGAACAAGACACAAGACAAATTCTTTTCTGATCATTGATTTCAAATTTACCAACAGAAGCAATCCTCGAAGTATAGAACGTAAGAGCAACTGGCACACAGGGAATCAGACATTATGTAGTTCTTCTTGATAAAGGTACATATCTATGTACCTGTCTTCTCTTGATTAATAAGGGGTTGGTATGTCGACATTTCTTCCAGGTTGGTACCTACTCTAGATACGCAATTTTTCACATTAGTATGATTCCGAGTTGATGGTACCTGAATCCCGATGTTGAACCGAATGCCCTTTTGCAACAATATTCTTCTATACCAGTATGTGATAATACACAATCAGAAGATAACAACATACCATTTGAAAGCCATGTCACCTTCCAACATTTCTTTTCCAATCAAGTAAACTCTCATAGTTCTCAATTGTCCGTAAAATCATCGAAGGCTATGTATGCGGAATTATCTGGATTATCAAAAAAGGCTATTGAATGGTCTATTAAAGTTGATATGCAACACGAATTGTTAAACCTTTTTAAGGGCTTTATTTATGACATGCAGAGTAGACTGGATATGGCTGATATCAATAATCCCATTGTTGGTCAGCATAAAGGACGACCGGTAAAAAGCTAAAAGCAAATGTTGAAAAGGATTTACATAGGGAAAAGCGAGTTCTAAAAGATAGTAACAATGTTAATGTAATAGAAGACCACAATACTTCATATAACATAGAAGACTCAACAAATATTACAAAAGACCAGAAGTATGGGAAATGTAATCAATATGGGCATTACGCAAAGACGTGTCAAAACATTTAACATTTATAGTAATTCATTGTAAATGCGTGTAAATGCGTTGTCATTAGTTTAACTTTATTAATAAAATTAATCGTAGTTTGAAATCACGTGATAAATATATTTAATCATGTGATACGTGTTCATACACGTAGTGTACAATTAGAAATTGCCTTAAAAATTTGTTCTGCAGATTCATTACCCTTTGTAGATAAAATAGCAATTGCCATTGGAGATATTCTAACTGGAATCTAGTATAATTAAATATTAAAATAATTAATAATAATACAAGTGATAAAAATATTATTAATTAAAAAAAATTTAAAAATACTTTAGGAACAATAAACTGAATTTGTATTGCAATTGCATTATTTTCATAAATATAACAAATTTTTTCATGTATATCATTAATATCAGAAACTGTAACTTCATTTGAAGATAAAGTAGATCCTGTAATATAACCAAATTTCTAAGAATAAACTAGCTTAGAATGAATATTTATACAATCAGTTATTAATAAAATTAGTTCTTTCCATTTTAATTCTTTTACTATAGAAGCAAATTTGGTTATATTTTCTAAAACTAAATTTGAATCTGTGATTAACTCTGTATTTAAAATATGTACTTGACTGAATAAATTTAAATAAATTATTAACTGTAATAATATAAATAATCAAGAGATGATAAATATGTATATACATACCAAATTCTTTAAATAGATATTCTACCCAATGTTTTGTGAAAAACTTCATACTAATGGCTAATTTCAGATAATAAGCTAAAAAATATGTAAGATGTTCACAATATCACAAACTTTTTATGCTAATACTTACTTTTTCTTTTGTTTTAATTTGCAATATTAGAGAAGCCAATTCTGTAAATATTTTTTCACTACTAAAAGCATCATTTATATAGTTGTAGCTAAAATTATTTTAGTATTACAGAAATCTGTAATTACATAATTCTATAATTATTAAGTAATTCATCAAAAAAATTCTGAATTTTGTAATTAATTTTGGATTCTGTAATTAATTTCGTATTACGAAAATATTTGGCCAGAATTAACCTTAATTTTGGCTAAATTATATTTAGAAAATTTAATAAATAATAACTTAGCATCTAGTGATTTCTCTTTACCCTGAACTGCTCAAACAAGCGGGTGCTAACCTTTTAGCAGGCTTCAATTCCCATTCTTCTTTACAAAAAATCTTGCAGATTCGTCTTGCCTCTTTGCAAGCTGCCCTTTGGACTTCTCTTTCTCCTCTTTCCATTATTGATTGGTCCCCTTGGGCCTCTTTTCCCAATTCTAAGTATGATTTTATTTTTAATATTTTAAGACATTTATCTATCAATAACTTTAGTTTTGATATTGTCCGTTTGATCCCGCTGTTATCACCTATTGCCGGCGGTACAATTCCTATCCATAACATTTTAAAATCTTTTTATCTGAAATGTTTTGCTTCTCTTCGAAATAAATCTATTCTTTTTCTCTCTCAGATTCTCTCCCATGACGGTACGTATATGATGGACTGGAAGGAACTTTTTTTTCGCCATTCTTTTTGACGTCAATCCATTCCTCCACGGTGGTATTCTTTTATTGCTTCAACCATTTGTGTGAATCCTTTTGTTTCTTGTCGCCTCTGGCCTTAATTTACCCTGGACGATGTTTCCATTTTGGACGTCCCCTACCAAACCATTCCCTTTAACCGTTCGAGTAAATATCACAGTTCTCACTGGGTGGCCACTTGGGTCGCCAGTCAAAGACATACTTCCTTTGGGCATATTTATAAATATGCTCCGCGTTCGCATACCGCTTTCATTGATCACTGGATTCCTGCTCCTCCAGAGGTTTCTTCTCACACCCCGGTCTCTCAACTCTTATCCTTACAATAATGCCCTGGCTGTTCTTTGAATATGTCTGGCCACACCTCCCTTATGCCTGCTCGGCAAAAGAAGTTTGGGCATATTTTTTGCTCGTTCTCTATAGACTTATCTTTCACTGTTGTTTTACCCCCTGTTTCTAAGTATCATTTAAAACGTTTGGATATTATCAGTTTTAAGACTTCGATTAAGACTGTTGCTTCGCAACTCTCATCTTTGACTTCCAAACTTTCTATTCTTCCCAATTTTGATTATGTTCTTTCTCCAGTTTCTTCTCCGCCTCTTGGTTTAGTGAACTCTTCGCTTATTTCTTTAATGCCATCTAATGTTTATTATTTTTATATTGACGGCTCTTTTAAAGTCATTAATGACCTTCCGTACATGTCCTGTGCCTGGACTCAAGTTACCTCTGAAGGCCTTATACTTGATAGTTTTTGTTTTCCTATTTCTTATCCCGTTTCTCATTCATTAGTTTCTGAACTTACCCCTATTATTTTAATTTGTTCGATTGTTTCTTATAATTCTCATTTAAATTTTTTCACGGACTCTACTTCTGTTATTAGTGGTATTAAATCCCTTACAGATGATTCTAGTTTTGCTTCATTGCGCAAACTCAAATTTTCTTTTCTTTGGTCCCAATTTGTTAATCTCTTCACTTCCAAATCTTTGACTTTCTCTTTACATAAAGTCATCTCACACTCTGATGATTTTATTCATAATCGTACCGATTCTTTGGCGTGAGATTTAACGCGCTGATTGGACTTTCTCTCATTAGACAAAGTTTCTTTGAACTTTGATTCTTCTTTAGTTGTGTGTCTATCCTTTTCACAACTTAAACTGGAATTCCCTTTTAGATTCCTGTTTAATCAATTTATTTCTTTTTCTAACTTCTCCGAGTTACTGTCTTTGTCTAGATTTGAGTCTATGTCTTCACTAGTCTNTTCCATTGACTGGGTGCTTTCCTGGTCAGTTCTTAGCTCCTTTGTTCCTGGTTCAAATCTTTTACCTTCTAAAGCTCAGGAGCGATGGATTGCTCATACCTCTTTCCGTTACAAGCTTCAATTTTTGAAACTCCCTACTATAAACGTTTTGTTCACACGGAACCCCCATTATCTCCTTATTGAGAGGATGTGTTTCTTTTGCGGCTCCCGTCTTGAATCTCTTCCGCATTTGGTGAAATGTTCAGTTAATTTTTTAGTGATCAATCTCCCAAATGCTCCTCCTCTGCCTCATAACAATTTTCCTTCTCTTTTTAAGCAGTTCAAATTATCACTTTTGAACTCGCTCGCCGCCTCATGGTCTAAAAAACATAACAAGGATATTTCAGAATTTCCTTCCCGTTCCAACTTTCTCTCTCTGGACTTCTGGGTCTTTATTCCAGGTGTTTCTCCAAATTGGCCCTTGCTCTTCCTCCAAGGTTTTATCCCTCGTGGTTTATCTTCTTTTTGTTCCTCTAACGGTCTTTCAGCCCTCACTTCCAAGAATCTCATTTGTTCTGCGGTGGTGAATCTACAACGTGATTTCTTTCACCAGACTTGGCTTCCTCGCTGTTGCATCATAGCGTCTCAGCTTCCCGCCAAAGATGTCATCTCGTCACGTGCTCTCGCCGACGTGACTCAGGTTTCAAGGCTACCATCGCCGACTTCAGCCCCTATCCCGAATTTGCTGATTAAGGCATTTTCTCTTAGAACTCCCTGGATCAATCTTTTGAACCATTTGGTCCCTCTGATGGATCTGACAGTTCGGGTAGTTAGGTTATGGCTCTCCTTTAACTTATTTTAAGGGACTGGAGGGGATACTTTCTGGATGGTCAACCTGGTTGCGACCTCTCATTGCGAAGTTACATATTGGATATGTTTTTATATTAGGTTTATAGCGTAGGCATTTAGATTAGTTTTACTTTTTAAATTCTTATTTATGTAAACTAGATAGAAATGAGATCCATATATTTTATTATTTTATGTATTCTGTGTCTATTTTCTATTACAAATTAATTAATAAAATATGCTGTTA
>QKYT01000723.1:27017-49221 GCA_003550305.1 Glomus cerebriforme
ATTATCTGGGAACAGCGGAGAAGAGTTAGGAGCGGAGGAGACTTGAAGTATCACGCCGCTATTTTTAGATTGCTGGATTCGAAAAAGAAGTGGATCGTAGAAAATTCGCCAAAGGAGGGGGGAGATCATCTCTCCTTGATAGCAAATTAAAATTAATATATTAGTTATATGATTTGTATTATATATTTAATTATTGTATTTAATTATTTATTTAATAAAGAATATTATATTATTTAAATGTTGAATAATATATATATTTATTAGAAATAGAAATAGTATCATTATTAATTAAAAATTTTTTTTTTTAAAAAAATATTATCAGAATCATCTAACTTCATTTAAGGCAAAACCATAATCTGATCTATCAATAAAATGTTCATCTGACTTATCTGATTTATCTGATGGATGACAGATATCTAAATTTAATATGGATAATCAGTTGATAGATTGGAATTCTAATTTAACTATGATAAAATTTTCTTGAAGTATTAGTTATTTAGCTAATTCTAATAAAATTAAACAAATTTATTATTAAGTTTTTTTTAAATAAATAAATATTAATAATAATTTACTTGAATTGTTTTTATTAAATCCAAATACTTTAGTAAGATTTAAGTATTATTTTGTTGAATTTTAATATTTGGATATTCATATTTAACAAATTCTTGTTATGATTTATATCTTGTATTTACCATATATTTAGAATTTAAAAATCTATATCATTTTAATATTTATATAAGTGTTTTATGACTAGAATGGTTACTAATTTTATAATCATCCATATCTAATCCAGTTAAAGAATAATTTTCTTCATAAATGTTAATTTTTTTTTCAGATACATGTTTCTTAAAATATCATTACCTATTAAATTTAACTGTAAAAATATAAAATAGTAAAATATTAGTATTAGATTTAATTAAAAAATTAAAAAAATTAAATTTTTAATATATACTTTTATTATTATTATATAGTTATAAATAAAAATATGAATCAACTTGAATTAGCTATTTAGCAAAATAATTTTTATATATTTCAATATAAATACTGAGTATTTCAAAAATATATAATTTATCAGCTTAAGACTCAAATATTATTAGCATTATGTTAATTGGTCTTTGATTTATAAATGACAATATTAAATCCCTTATATTTGTCTTTTTTATGTATAAAGCTATAAAATTGTAAATTAAAGTGCTCTTCACTTCTTAGATTTAAAAAAATATTAAAAAAAAGATACTATATAATAAGGTTCCTCAAACTCAAATCAAATCAAATATAAAGCCAATTTGAATTTGTCAAATCAAATCAGTTTTAAATCAAATTTGAATCAAATATCAAATATTTGTCAAATTGACCAATCAAATTAAAGAATTTTTGAATCAAATCAAATCAAATTCGAATCAAATCAAAAAAAAGCTGATTTGAATTTGCAAATTCAAATCAAATTCAAATTGAATATTAAATGTCAAATCAAATTACGTATCCCTACTATATAATAAACTAATAAGATTTTTATTAGACATTGCTGAATAATCAATAATTTTAAAAAGTTTTTCTTCAGTAAAACCATTAGATTTATTATATTTTTCAAGTTTTTAATTTGCAAGATTTTTAATTTTACCATTAAAAACTTGCTATAATTTGTAGAACTAATCTTTATCTGTTATATTAATAGATTTTAAAAGGATAAGTTTATTATTTAAATGACAATTTATTGCAAAAAGACAATTGTTAACTGAAGAAACATGATATTAGAACTATCTTGTTTCTTTATTGCATGAATAAATCTGCAGAGATGATCTTTTAATTTCTTTTTTATATTTACTTTCTTAATTAATCCTTGATAATTAATATCTGTTCTAAACTTTTCTAAAGATAACAACCAGGTTGAAGTTAAATAGTCAGTATTTTTACATTGGCTGCTATTAATAAAATTATAAAGATCTTCATCTGTAAGTTTATTATATGTAAATTTTGCCTAAAAAATTAAAAAATATTGATTAATCAAAACATAAATCTAAAAATATGATATAATTTTATTATTATAATACTTACTTTTTGAAGCCTTTTAAAAGATCTATTAGATTTTTTATTTTTCATTATCTATTGATATATAAGAATATAAAATTGTTAAAGAAAAAAATGTGTAAAAATATAAAATAGTTAAAGAAAAAAAATGTAAGAAAATGTGAGATATAAAATAGTTAAATAGAAAAAATTACTAAAAGTTTATTTAATGAACTTGTTAAAATATTTATATAATTTAATATTATAATATTATATGATAATATTGTTATAATACTTGTGTTAATAAATATTAGTTATTAACTAATATTATATTCTAATTTGACAAATATGGCCACTATGTGACCATATCTTATCTATCCAATTATCTGCTAACATTGGTTAATAATTAAATTATTAATCATTATAAATAATATAACTTATAATTATTTTACAAAATAAAAACTACTTCTAGTTTGTTAAATTCAGAAATTTTTAATTTTTTTTTGCTTATACTATTTAAAATCATTTAATAAATTTATAGTATTTTCTAAATATTCTAAATATTTATCAGATTATACAACTTTTGTAATTTTATTAATCTATTTAAACTTTAAAAAATTTTGTATTTATCTTTTAATTAATAATAATAAAGTTAATTTGCTAATATTTTTTAATTATTGCATTTTTTTTTAGAAAATATCACAAAACTTGCTTTTTTTAGCTAGTTTTCAATTTTTTTTTATTTAACTTAATTCTTCTAATTCTTTAATAATTTGAAAGAAAATAAAAGATTATATATTATATTTATATATTTATATTATTCATCTAATCTAAATTAAGTTAGAAAATAAAAAAAGGTAAAATTAATAATATTATAAAAAGAATATTAAATTACTGAAGCAAAAGTTTATTTAGTAAAAGCATAAAAGTGTATATTCTATTTCTTTATTATTTCTTATAAAGTAATTAAGATGATCTTCTAATAATACTTCTAATTATATTACATATTTTTTTATTGAAAAAATTTATTTAATTTAATTTTAAATTTTAATAACTATTATAAAAATTTTTTATTAAATCTTTTAAAATACAAAAGATTTTGAATATTTATAATCCATAATATCATTATATAAATTTTTATTAGACTTTTAATCCATATTATAGAACCATTTTATTAAGCTTATAATTTTATCATAAAACTATATACAAGTTATTAATTAAAATAAAATTAAAAGCTAATTATCTATGTTTTTACTTATTTAAAATTTAGAATAGTATTTTTAAAATATAATATTTTTATTGCTTTGATTATTAGATATCTATAATTGGCCAAAAAAATTTTTATTAATACAGTAATAAAAAAATCAGGGTTTATATCTGTATATATAAAAAATAAATATAAAGATTCAGGATTTTGTCTAAAATATATAATAAAGGTACTATATTTCTTCTATCTATTTCTAAATTTTGATTTAATTTTTTTATAAGATTGCTCAATAATCTTACCTTTTTACTCTATTTTAAGAAACTTTCACTGGTTTTTGTACTTTTTTTAATAATCATACAATATACTAATATATCTAAAAATTTTTTTTACCTTAACTTGCAAATTTTTATCTTTGTATATAATGGTTACTAATTCTAATAGCTTAAACAAATAGCTTTTTCTCATTATCTAGTAAACATTTTATAAAATACCATTTGAATACATTAGTAATAATTTCAAATATCCTATCCATATTCTGCTCATTATTTGTATTTATATAATAAGGTCAACTCTATCTATATAGATACTTGAGCAAATTCTTTATAAAATCTTTTTTCTTAACTTTAATTATACTAAGAATCTTATTGGTTAAATAACATTCTATTATATAATTAAGATTTTCTTGCTCATTTCAACTTTTGGTAACTACCAATTTTTTTTTAATATACTGTAACTGATTCGTTTTCTAAAATCAGTAAATCTTTAGTATAAAAAATTTTTTTTGGGATTTTTTATTAAAAAAAATGGCATAAGAACATTTCTTTATTTACTTGTTTTTTTCAAATTGAATATATAAAAATTTGATGGTTAAATATATAAAGAATTGATTTCAGTAAAATATATATAATGAGAACCTTATATTGGTTGCATATCTATTAAAATTGATTGGTAGCTTATTTTAAAGAAAAATTTCAAGCAAGCTGCTGTGGTATTAATATCCAAGTCCAGTGTACTAGTGTAGGATCACCTGAAGAACTAGAAAACATTTCACTTTCACTATCCATTGTTTATTAAACTAATTTTGAAAAATTCAATATTAATCAAATATTTTATTGATTATATATATTATCAAAAAAGATATTTCGTAGTATTAATTCGTATTATATTATAATTTTTCATATTTAATTTGTTGAATTTGTTGAAAGATTTATAAATAAATAATACAATTACTCAAAAAATTTTTTTCTTTTTGATTTAATAAAATTTTTCAACTTCCATTAGCAGCACTCCAACCACCATCCCAAATTTCATTCCCGTTAATAGTAGTACCACTACTAGCAAAACTATTCTTACTACTCCCAAAACCACTTCCACCTCCTGATATTAACATCGGATCAATTGATTTTAATTCCTCTTTGATGGTATTACGAGCCAGTGTATCAATTTCTTTAGCTACAAGGGCAATTATTTTCTGAAAGCAAATGGAGATTTTTAGTTAGATAATTATACATTTATGCAGATAAGAAAAATATTATAAAAATCAAAAAAATTGACTAGAACCTTGAACTTTCCATCGACTTTTATTACACTTTCTGTAAATGATGCTGTCAACATATTTGCGGTTCCTGCCAACAATTTATTATAAACATCTACGAGAATATCACAAAGAGTATAAAATGTTTGGAAATAATCCAGATCAAAGGGCTATTTCACATTAAAAATTATTACTTTAATAAAAATCTTAATATAAATTAATAAAAATTAATAATTATAAATTCACGTACTATATTTGGCACAAATAAATAAGTGTATTCTCCGCTTTCTTGAAATGATGTATCCTCATCTTTACCAATTTTTGATTTTCTAAAAAACATTTTCTAATTTACAACAAAAGAATAAAAAATATCAATGAATATAATATAAATCTATTTCTTAATCGCCTAATTATGAATTTATTTTACCATTTTTTGTTTTGCATGTTCATTTGTGTGATACTCAAATTCCTGCAACATTACATTTAAGGATTTAACATAATCTTGGGGATTTGTTATATCAAGTATTGGGGCTAATGATGCACCTAGGATAAAAAAATTTCCTGTCCTTATTATAATAAAAAAAAAAAAATATATTATTATTAAAACTAATCCAATAAGAATTAAATTAAAAATTAAATCTACATAAATTTATTGATACCTTTTCTTCATCCTAACATTCTCATACACCATCCCCAAATCCTCTTTACTTAGACATATAGTATTAAACCAGTGTATTCTTCCTTCATGGGCCTGTTTTAAATATGTAAAGGTAGTTATTCGTTTTTGTACAAGTTCATATAAAAAATCGTAAGAGCCAGCTGTGGCTGTATTAGTGTTACTATATTCAGTGGGTATAGAAGTACTGGAAGGTGAGCGTGGAGCTGGTTGTGGAAAGGGAGAGACAGGTAAAATCGTTGTGCCACCACTTCCATTGTTATTATTTACTGCATTGTTTGTAGAAATTGAATTTAGAGAAGCTGCTGATTTGTCCATTTCGAAAAGAATAGTGAGTATTATATTTGGCTGTGTAGTATCTATAATACATTAATGGTGTGACCTATGCGGGTCAAAAATAATATTTAGTGGCACAGACGCACAGACGGCACAGTACAGTAGTAGTGGCACCAACAAATAATCATACTGCGCCATAATTTACCGCATATTAATCAATACAATCAGATAAATATTTGGTCATGCTATGAGGATAAGTCGACATTCTTCCACACAATTTTAATATCTGATATGGAGATGCCAAAAGTAGTTAAGAATTTTGAACTACTTCAAGCAGTGAAAGATATAGAACTTCCTGCTGCAGTAAAAAACATAGATCTACCTGCTGCAGTTAAAAATATCGAGCTTCCTACTTCTGTAACGAAGCTTGAACTTCCAGCCGCAGTTAAAAATATTGAACTACCCGAAGCAATGAAAAAATTAGATCTAACTAATGCCGTAAAAAGTGTTCCGACAACCGTTATGAATAATGTACCTGAATCTATGAAAAATATTCAAGTTCCAAAGACTGTGAATACTGCAATGTTTTCTTGTAAGTAGTTTTCTTTTTTGAAATTATCCGAAATGCTAAATTCCTGACTTTTATTTTATTAGTAATAAAATTATTTATAATAATTAGCATTCGCGACAACTGCTTTTTCTAGTGTCGCGTCTTTAACAAAAACAATTCAGCAAAAAGTAGAAGAAACTACAAGAAATCTACAACATGAGCATGAAGAATTTGTTAAACAAGTTAATGAGGATTCACATAAGCCTAATGCTGGAACAGGTAGTTTTAGTAATTTATTTAATCCAATTTCAGGATTAATTAAATATTCCAAATTCCGATTTTAGAGGCTGTTGCTCCTTGGGTTGGACTTCCAAATGAGGAAGACCTTAAACAGCAGATATTAGACTTATCCCAAGTAAGGAATTGATTATATCTGTAATCTCTGTGATATAACTTTTTCACACATTCTTAAAATAATTTTTAGGATAAGCGAAATTTCACAATTCCGCCACCAGAAAACACGAATTTTCAATTTGATATGAATGTATATTTTCAAACTGCTATGGCTGCTTTGAATGCTGATCCTAACCTCAACCGTATGCGTTTTGAATTGGTTCCAGCTCAGTAAGTGCTCCGAATTGTGAAGAACGGGAAAATCGATATTTAAATAAAACTAATACCTTTTTTTTTTTTTAAAAAAAAAAAAAGTGTACAGGAACCAACATTTTGGAAAAATTATTTTTATAGAGTTTCTCTAATTAAACAAACTTCGTTGGGTTCAATTGATTCTGTAGTTTTAGAAAATGAAGTATTTTCAAAAGATCCTAATGAAGAGCCAACATCTAGAGAAATTACAGAAAAGCAAGAAGGGGTAAGTCATGTTACAAAAAATTGTTGTAAAATTAATTTAATATAAAAACAATTATTTATCATTTTTTTTTTGTTGGAAATAAAAAGGATATAGGACAAGAGAATTCATCGAATTCATCAAATAAAGAAATCTTATTTGATGCAAATAAGGGTGTAGATGATTCAGGTATGTTCATAATTCAATAATAATTAGAAATTTGATATTATCTTAATAATTTTTTAAAATAGATGCTTGGATCGAGGATCTTGCTACAGCAGCTGGTATTGTTGTTACAGAAGATGGGGATGATGAAGAACCTGAAAATTGGGAAGAACAATTAAAAGAGCAATTGTCTTTAACATAATTTAATAGTAATCTAAATTGTATTAATATTTTTTTTTTTAAGAATAATTTTTTATATTTATTAATTCAAAAAAAAAAAAAATAAAATAAAATAAATAAATGAATAAATAAAAACCTTTTTTATTATTACTGCCATAATTACGTACTACACAGTTTTACTGCTATCATTATATATAAATGCAATAATCATTACTGATTCTACAAATATAATTCATGATAAATTATCATCATATATATATATATTAGCATTTCAAAAATCGTACGTTATTTCAATATGCTTATTAAATAAAAAAATTAAAAATGTCTTTACTAAATGATTTATTCAGACACCTTTTCATCGGAGGCACTTATTCCAGCTTTTTCGAAAGCAACAACTCCAAAAACAATCCAACATATTATCATCATTAAACCCAAAATTCCCATATAAATAATAGTTCGTTTTCTTTTCTTAATAGACTCATCTCTAACAAAAGAGATCTCCTCCTCTATAACGATCATGCGCATTAGTCCTGCACTATGCACTTCATCATCATCATCACTACTTCTCAGTTGCCCATAATTATTTGTATTATCATTATGATATTCACCTTCGTATTTAGCATTTAAACTTCCTCCCTTATACGTTTTATCCATCCACCAGAATACCAAAGAGACCAAAAACAAAAAACTACTTAATATAGCAAACATCCTCAAGGCCACCAGATCATCATCCTCGTGACCATATTCTATACCTTCATCATCAATTATGTATTTTTTATGCCTTACATGTTCATCTAGTAATATTCCAGCAAAAGTTTGACTAAGTGTTGCACCAATATTATCTACACTTTTCAGTAGTCCAAGACCAGTTGAAACATTTTTTGTAAGCAGTGGAATAAGGGTGACCATGGTAAGTGGAACCGCAGCATAAGCAACAGCGAAAAGGAATATTGGCGGAAATGGATGTATTAAATTTGGCGGTGACAGTAGCAATAAGTAGGTGATTGATATGCTTGCCGATCCAAATATTACTATAAAAACATATAAATAAAAAATATATATTATACGGATATTAATTAAAAAAAAAATTTTTTTAATTATATGATCTTACATATCCACAATCTAAAACCAAATTTATCCAAGAATAAACCCAAAAAAGGATATAATATTACAGGCAGTAATAATATTACGGAAGAATCCCATGCGGCCAGCATATCTGTTGTGTCAAAGCGGTGTTTAATTATATTGCTGCATAATAATCATCACCCGTATTTAAAAAATATGTATACGTATTAGGATTTTGTTTAAAAAAAAAAGAAATCACAAAAAATATATTTGACTAACCTTGATAAGTGAAGGAAAGGCGACATTGAAGCCCCAAATAAAATTCCTACAACTAAAAACCACCAAAAAATATCTGACAAATCAAATATAGCATTCCAATGAACAGCTTTCTTTTCCACCACCGAATGTAATGCAACACCTTCCTTATTATGATTTTTCCTATTGTCAGCATGTTTTAATATATATACATATACAATGTTCATAATCCATGACACTGCACATGTGGCAGTAGCTACTATGAAAGGTGTACGATATGTTAATGGTTCCATTAGAGATAATGGAACGGCCAACACGGTGGCAACAAATGAAGCCTATAACAAACGAATTGAATAAAATACAGAATGGGTTATGTATCTGTTACTTTTAATTATTTAAAAAAGAGATGATGTAATAGATAATTATTTCCTAAGCCATTCGACAGAACGTTCAAATACAAGACTTACTAATCTCCCTAATGTTAATCCCACAGCTAAAGCGAATCCCAAACCATTTCCTTGAAAGAATTGAACAATAATTGTTTCTTGGACAATTGTCAAAGGCGCCAAACCCATACTATAATTAAAAGGCATTGAACTGGTTGACACCAAGAATACTTTCGATGTTAGAATAAATTAAATTAAAAGAATTGTTCTTACCCAAAAACGATAAATCCAGCAATCATTAATCCTACTTTACCATTCCAACTTGCGGCAGTGAAAATGATCATACCCAATAGGATTATTGTTGTTATAACGAGAGAACTACGAGTAGTTCCAAATCTTGCTACAAGCAGTCCCGAAACTATTGGAATTACCGTATTACATAGAGTAAGAGACGCGACCAATAGTGAAAATTGAGTGTTTGTGAGATCAAGTTGCTTTCGGTCAGTAACGAGCAAAGTAAAATAATTAATTTTAGATTTAATAGTAAATTTATCAACATATGAATTGGTTGGTCTCGGTACGTGCAACAGGTACAATACCTCCATTAATATCCCCTTCATAGGTCCAATAATATGTGAAGCAAAGTGGCTTCCAACACCAAACGTACACGCACAAGCCATTGCACACATTTTTATTATATGATCTGCGTTATCGACTTTCAAACTCTTCCTTCGACTTCCTGATGTTTGACCACGTAAATGATCCCCTGCATGTTCTCCATTGTGGTGACTTCTTCGGGAAGAACCTCCAGTGGAAATACGTTTATTTTTAATGAGCCATTCTTTGTCGTCTAGTATCTCGGAATTCTCACTTACAGTTGGCGTTGAGAACGAAGTTGGAAGTGTTGTAGGTGTGAATGACGGAGAATCCGATTCCTCATCCGTGTCCTCTTCTTCTGAAAGTTTCGTCGATATAGTTGTTAGATTTATTTGTTCCATGCTCAAAGGATTGTATAAATTTTGGTTTACGTCTTTATACACGATCTTCAAGATCTATAAATATTTTATGGTATCCGGGAATAAAGACCATGAAATCTTACATTATTTATTTATATAATTACCAAATCAAGGAAATTAAAAAAACGTCAATCATCATCCAGTAAATCAAAAGTCAGGGATCGGCGCATAGTTTTAACCATTCGCAGTACATTGTTTCAACTTACTTGTTACTTTTCTCGGATTATATAACACTTTTCACCTCCACATGACTTCATATAATTTGCACTTTTTCGAACTTATCACGTGATCAAGACGAAATATTAATTAATGAAATGCTGTTGATTAATAGTCACCAAATCTTTATGGAGTGATAAATGTTCTTTTAATAAAGATAAAAGGTAGGGTTATCCCATTCGCCTGCTTTAAATTCTTCATAATGAGCTAAAATATTTCTGGATGGTCAACCAAACATTTGTTTACCAATCAGCTTTCAGGTACATCTTCCACTCCAATGTTTCTGAAATATTTTCATATAAAAGATGCATCATATCCAATGCAAAAGACCAGAAACAATGATAATTTAATGTAAAAATGTCAAATAGAAACACTTGAACTGTGAATTGATCCCATATAAACGATAGAACATATGAAAAAGTACATGTGAATAAACTCAACAATTAGCTGAAATTATAAATTTGGGGCAAATTTTCGTCATAAAGTAACTATTAAATCTTTTGGATTATACATTAAGCATTCATTTTATTAATTAACGTCATTATTTATAAAGATTAAAGAATTCCCAAAGCAAATTCCTCGAACTTTCTACGATAATTCAGGGTTTTCCGTAGTTGGAGTTGATCGCTTTACTGCCTTAGTACCTATCATAAAATTTGTTATTATAAATATAAAAATTTTAAAATAATTATCAAATTATTTACCTTCACGGAAACCATTTTTAAAACGTCGGGCAAGGTGTTTTAGATACCGCATTCTGCCAGTACCTGTAGTTTTTCTGCGTTTACCTTTCTCACTCCAATTATCTGTTTTTTTTTTATAAATAAAAAAACGTAAAAATTGTCATTAATATTTTTTTTAAAAAAATTCTTTAAACTTGAAATTAATAAATTTAATATGGATAAAGTTTTTGTCATTTACAAGTGAATATATAATTTATTTATAGGAATGAAAAATCAAGTTTAAAAAAAACTACTAACAGCTCCTTGTCTTCGCGGAGGGGTATCCGCACTGAGCACAAGTTTTCTTTTGATTATGGAATGCACGCCTACCACAGCGGCGGCATAAAGTGTGAGTCTTTGTGTGGCGTTTACCGAAGCTTGAAGTACCCTTTGTCTATAACATTAACAAAATAATAATAGATTTAAAATTATTATTAATTCATTTTTTGCTCTACAATTTAATGCTAAGCTCAGGAGTCAAACATCAATGATAATATTAGTTTAATTACAATCCGAAGTTGTAAATGAAAAAGAAAAAAAAAGTTACCATTTTAAATCAAAGGGATGTTGGAAAGAGGAGGATTTTGAGCAAATTGCTCGTTATTTTATTTTATTTTATTTTTTTTTTAGATGATGATGATTTATTGGACAATTATATTTCAATCTCACATGCTTTGTCAGTGAAATTATTGGCCAATCATATTTGGGGGCACAGGATACAGAGTTTTAGACAAACCAATTGTTGCCTTTGATCTATTTGTTACTTTTAATCCTCTGATCTATTAAACTTTAACAATGTCCCGACATAGGATTGTTAGAAACTTGAATGCCGCCGGTAAACTGATTAAATGTTTTGTTTTTATACTCAAATTTCAATTAATCATTTGATTTTCTTCTTCAGATATCCTTGAGAATTATGACTATGATTATAATGATTATGATGATTATGATGATGGTATCTTTCTTATCTATGAATTTTATGCTTTAAATTGCAATATTAATTGATTCTGATTTAATCGTTTAAGAAAATTATGAAATGACACCGGAAGATAAAGGTTTGACAAATATTATTGAGTGAAATTTTTAACTGAATGGAAATACTTATACTCTTATAAACAATCCTAGCGCAAATGGATAAAGGAAAGATATTAGTTAAGAATGTTATTGGACAGATAGAAGAAATATCTGATAAAGATATTGAAAATGCTTTATGGAATCATTATTATAATGCAGAGGATACAATAGCGTACTTATTAGGTATGTTAGTTGCCGTGGATAGTTTTATTGAACTTGAGCCTGTCGGGATATCTATAATTATTAAAATTAATTTATTCTACAGATGAATTCCATAAATCTAAAGCAAAGAAGAAAACTAAACCACAAAGGAAATCAGCTTCAAACAAACCTTCCGCAAAGAAAGGTGACGAACATTTTATCTTTTATTTTATGAAATGGATGGCGGTTCAATTGTATAATAGAATATATTTTTTTCTACTTTAAGAATGACTAACAATATCAAGGGAAAAAAATGAATTTGTGATAAATTACAAATAAATATAATGAATAATTTCTTGGTCATTCAAATTAACCGAGAATCTTCTCGGCTTTGATATTCACAAACTCAACAGATCTATTGTCTAATATGAATCATGGAAAACGATATCCGAGCCCTGTGAACTTTGATGCCAATCAGCGAAATCCTGAAAGGCGTTATTTACTAGGAAATAGGACGCGAACTGTTTTTGCAAATTGTGTTTCCCCTAATGACATTTGGCTGGGACACAATGTGAAATGGTGTAATCTTGCTCAAAGTAATTTAATGTTTGCAGAAAATTCAATTCATGAAATGCAAAAAAATTTGCATCATAGTGGGTTACTAGGGGGTGCAGATTCTGAAACGCCTAAATCTACACAATCAAGACTCTCAAGTTTGCGTAGCCAGTTGGATTCCACTAGAAGTACGGGTTCAGCTAGAACAACAAATGAACAGAACCGTTTCTCAGCTGGAATTAATAATGTTGACAACCAATCTAATGCAGGACAGTCTTCATTTTCGAATCTTTCGATGCGTTCATCAGGACCATCACTGTCATCTTTTGCTCAATTGAGTGTAAAGCAATCAACAACAATATCAACTTCTCAACCTTCTTCTAGTATAGAGTTGAATAGTCAAGCCCCATCTTTATCATATTTAGCTCAAAAGTCTTTACAGTCGTCTGGACGTGTTTCTTTAATTAAACTTGCGTCAAAGAAATTAGTCAATAAATCTTCTTTGCAAGAAACAATGACTCCTATAATTTCAAAACAATCAAAAACTTTAACACCTTCTGATACAAGTTGTTTTCGTGATTCAACATCACCAACATTATCTTCATTAAACGAAATGATAAAACAGGAGTCCCGACCTATAACGAATTATCAAACTTCAGAAACTACACAACCTCTTGCGGAGAATAATAAACTAATTCAAAATTCATATTACAATATTCAATTACTATCAAATCCTCTTATCGCGCTGCCATCCATTTTCGCTATTTCCATATTCGAACAACTTCAGGATAATCTAGTGCCTTCTAATGATTTAATTACTTTTGAACTTTACACAACAGGTTCAAACAATAATGGGTTTGCTTTTAATGAACCAAGCCCAGATGATATTGCTTTAAAGGCACAGAGTCAAAGAGGAATTGGCACACCAAAAGGTATTTAAATTAAGGTATTTAAATTATTTTTGCCTTTACGCTAAGTATTTTTATTGTGAATTCTTGTTTATCTTTTTTTTTAGATAAGGTCAAAAAAAATACTTCTTCAAATCCTTCTACATCAAGTCCAGTATTGAAAGCAATACCAAAATCAGAATCAAAAGGAAAACAATCAACAATTGTTTCGCTAGAAGAAGATAATGATGTTGAAATTTTAGAGGATAGCTTTGATGAACAACTGAAATCTGATATGGAAGCACTTAATTTTGATCTTGAAAATACCTCTTCTAGTAAAAAAGTTGTAATTCAGGAATCAAAATTATCACCAAAAATATCTTCCAAACATAAACGCATTAATGTTCTTGAAGAATACAAGAAACGGAGCACTAATAAAGTGGCCTTAAATTTAGTAGTAGTTGGTGAGTATATAAATTCTCTGCGAATAACATGATATTATATAAGGAAGACCGTTAACTATATCTGTTTTGTTGATTTAAAATCAATAAAGGACACGTTGATGCGGGAAAAAGTACACTAATGGGTCATTTATTATACTTACTTGGTGAAGTCAATGAAAAGACCATGAAAAAATATGAAAGAGACTCGTCAAAAATCGGAAAGTCGTCTTTTGCTTATGCATGGGTTCTTGATGAAACAGGTGAAGAACGGTCCAGGTAAGATATCATACTAATCTTTAATATTCTACAACTACTATATTATATTTTATACATTCTATTAGTGTATTTAAATTCATAGAGGAATAACGATGGATGTTGCAATCAACAAATTTGAAACCGAGCATCGGAGGTTTACATTATTAGATGCTCCAGGACATCGGGATTTTATTCCAAACATGATTTCAGGAGCAGCTCAGGTATGAGAATTTTTTTTTTCCTGAGACCCGTTTTTTCTAATTAATGATTAATGGATTGAAAATTTTATTAGGCAGATGTTGCTATTCTTGTGGTTGATGCCACCACTGGTGAATTTGAAGCAGGATTTGAAGCAAATGGCCAAACAAAAGAACATGCATTACTTATTAGGAGTTTGGGCGTACAACAGCTAATTGTAACAATCAATAAGCTAGATGTTGTAAGTATATTATCAAATTTTACAAAGGTATATTAACGTAAAATATTTAATAAAAATAATTTTTTTTGTTTCGCAGGTAGACTGGTCACAGGATCGGTACAATGAAATCATAACCAAGTTAAATCCTTTTTTGAATCAAGCTGGATTTAAAAAGGACAAAGTAGTGTATATTCCTTGTAGTGGATTGACGGGAGAAAATTTGTTAAAGAGATCTCAAAATATTTTGGAGTGGTATTCTGGACCAACATTAATTCAACAAATAGGTTTGTAAACTTATATAATTACTATATTTATCTGTTACATTTAAAATAACCTATGGTACATCTATAGATAAGTTTGAACCTCCCACACGACTTTTAGATAAGCCATTCCGCCTTTCTGTTTCAGATTTTTTTAAAGGAGGAATAGGAAGCATGGGTGGTATTACTGTTGCGGGAAAAATAGAGGCAGGAACTATTCAGATTGGAGAAAATGTTATGGTAGTTCCTGGTGGTGAACAAGGAGTAGTAAAAGGTATGGATTTATTATTTGTCTTTAATTATTTATACTTTATCGTGTTTTAATGTATTGATTTTTTTAAAGGTTTGGAAACAAATGATGAATCCTCAAAGTGGGCAGCTGCAGGAGATTCTATTTTAATGACTTTGACTGGACTAGACATTATTCAACTCAAGTAAGTAATATATTATTTATTTGTAAAATAAGATAATAATTAATTAATTGTTATATTTCTTTTTATATAGGGTTGGATCTATCTTATGTTCAGTATCACATCCAGTTCCCGTAACATCACATATTTTAGCACAAATTATTGTATTTGATGTCAAAGTTCCAATTACAAAAGGATTTCCTGTAAGTCATTTAATTTTAATATAAACTTTTTTTTTTTTATTTCATTATTATAATATAATATAATATATTGTATATTTAGGTTATCCTTCATAGACAAAGTCTTAATGAACCAGCTACTATAACTAAATTAGTAGCCATTTTGGATAAAAGTACGGGAGAGATTATGAAGAAGAACCCCAGGTAAATATTCAAAATTTTTTTTTTGATTTTTATGCTTTTAGATATTAATTTTTTTTTCAATAATATAATAGATGTCTTCCTAAAGTATCATCTGCTATTGTTGAAATCAAACTTAATAATAGACCAATTCCTTTAGAAACTTATAAGGAAAATAAAGAATTGGGAAGAATTATGTTAAGAAAGGGTGGAGAAACAGTTGCTGCTGGTATTATTATTGATGTAAGTAAATCGTAATGTTCGTAATGTGTAAATTAAAACTTTATAAATCAAATTAATTTTTATTTTTCTTCATAATATTATAGATATTATCATATAATTCTTAATTATATTTTTAATTTAAGGTTAATTTATTTTTTAAAAAAAATTTTTTGATAAAATAAAAATTTGTTTTTTTTTTTTAAGTTTATACTGTATTGTATATATACCCATCATTTGTCAAACTACCTGCATCGCCATAAAAAAAATTACTATCACGTGATATTTACTTGCACGAGCACGTGAAATCATGTGGTGCACCTGTGACAAATAGGGCGTGACAAATAATTTTTTTCACGAAAAAAAATTGTCCCTCAGATACTTAATAAAAACGCAATGCTGCCGGTCACGTGTCAGGTGACATTAAACAATCTTCCTCGCCACAAAATTCCCCACGTGACCTTTAAAAATTTGTCACCGGTGTCACACCCTCCCTGTTTTCCATTCAGTTTTACTATGTATTCCAGGGACAGATTTTTTTCGGTGTGGAAAATCCTATTTATCATTCCTTATTTGTCATATGGTTAATTTCTTAATGCCATAATGCCGGCCGAAATCACGTGGAAGTGGAAATTTTTTGTGGTGATACTGGCTAGGGATTAGATAAATAAATGGGAGGGCCAACTCAAAGGTTATACAGGCTGATTTGCCTGATTAATAATCGAAAATTAAATACTTTCCCATGTTTAAAGTGACAAATCTGCCAATAATCAATATAATCTATGAAAAAAATGGTGAAATGGTAATGACAAAATGTAAAACTACACAAAAAAAATATTTTTTTTCAAAATATTCTGTTTACATTTTTTAAAATTTTGGATCGGCTGTTTAAAATACCTCAAAAACATATAAAATTTTATTAAACACTTGAAAATAATACATAGTAAAAGAAGAAAAAGCTATTTTAAAATATTTTACATAAAAATATTTAGTATATACTTGTTGAAATCTCAAAAGAAAAGAAGAAATTATTTCATTTTTTACTATCAAGTAATAAAAAACATATAAAACTAAGAATAAAGGAACCAATGGTCCAATTTGTATAAAAAAACTTTGCTTATATAGAGTCAGCATATACAACCTTAACTTTTTAGATCAGCTGCTTTTTCAGGTATACGCATCAAAAAAATTAAAAAAAAGTAAAATTTTTGTGCAATTTAATATGAAAATTCATTTGTATAACTGATTTTATGCGTGACAGTTTTAGTGGTTTATTGATCAGCTTGTATAACCTTAAGTTGGCCCCTCCCGTTTATTTATCTAATCCCTAGATACTGTGGTAAATCATTAAACATCACTGGACATGTGATAGTGATTTTTTTATGACAATGCAGGGTAAGATTCATTTGTCATAAAATATCATGTGACTTATGGTAAACTACCCCAGTATCGCAAAATTTACCTTCTTAATCCTCCTTGTATTACTTTCTTGACTTGATAATCATGCGTGCAGATTTCTTAACCAAAATTGTGATATATAAAAAACATGCAATATATAAGTGGCTTAGATGCATATAAGAAATTTTTATATTTTCAAACTTTATAAATTTATTACATTCATCCTTTATTACTGTCACGATCAACCAACCAAATTTTGAATCACATGATGATCTACAAAGAAGAATTAATTTCAGTTTATAACTGCACGTTCTTTATCCTCATTTTCTTTCCTTGCATGCAATATCTATTTGTAATCAGCGATTACAGAAAATTGCACATAATAAACTACTTTTATTTTTAATTTTCTGATAGAAAACTACAAGTATTATACAATAAAGATACCACATTGGCCTATGAACATTTGCGCGTGCGGTTAGTATCTATTAGATATATCTATTTTGTGATTACAGAAAATTGCACATAATAATACACAATTATTTTATTTTTCTGTTCTTTTTTTCTCTTTGACCTACGTATGATGAACTGCAGGACAAAAATTTAGAAAATTATGAATTTAGCAAATTAATTAGTTAAATAATGTTATAATACCAATTTTATTTTCATATAATCACTTTTTGACAGGATCATAATGTGAATTTTTGTGCAAATCTTTAGAGATTTTTGCGTGACCTTACCTGAGAGTATCATAAACTTCTTAAAAAAATTTTAAATAATTTTTATTGAGAGTATTTTTAGCTTTTTACATTCTTTAATTTTTAATATCTGGAATTTTTCTTGTTCAATATCCAGAATTTGTCCATCCAAAATACTGTATGTCCAGAATTTTTTGTTTATTTGTCCTGGTAATACCTTTAATTCAGGGTACTTTTTATAGGAACGCTCCTTTGGAGACTCTTAGGAGATGAAAAGATAAGTTTTTTTTTATTTTTTTTACGTTTATATTATCACTTTTTGATGGATAACTATGTGAATTTTTGCTTAAACAGCATTCTTTTTCCTCTTTGACCTGCATACTATAAGCCACAGAATACATGAAATGATACAATTTATTAAAACCAGAAATCTTACTCCTATTTTTTAGCTGAGCTAAAAACGCTATGTCAACTATCACTCAATTGTTTGGTCATAGGTGAAAACCCTTATAAAAATGCTTTCAATGTAAAAGTTAATAAGTCAGAGGCGGTTAGGGCAGTGACATATATTACCTAATATTAGTTTCATAAGAGGTCCTACCCCCCCCCCTAGGTAAGATTTTTTTAACCAATAATATTTAAATATATATATAGTATTAATTTTGACCAATAAAAATGCATAATTTTGTGTCATGTAAGATTTTGTTTTACCCTTCCACCCCCTAAAATATTACCTAATAAATGTCACGCCCCTTAGTAAACTCAAGGACACTATCAAAAAAAAAATTGACGATAATGTCAAGGCAAAAGACCTCAAGTTATAGAAGGTTGATATTTCCCTCAAAGAAGAAAATAAAAAACTTGATCTCGTTAATACAAAAATTAATGTTAATATTAAGGAGGAGCTTGGTGGTGTGGAGTTGCTTCCACTTTCAAAAATTAGCAAATATTTTTCTTCTCAGCCAGCCAACAAATATATACATATTATCATACAGTATCCTGTTAAAACAAAAGAAGTTCACTGCACTGCAACGTATAGGCGTAAGTCAAAAAAGTTTCAGTAGACATGAACCCATGAACAAATAACCTTATCAGTTTTGAAGTCTCAGCTTTGCACATGTTTCACATTTCCAGATGAGACAAAGGATGAACATATCATTATAAATTGTGAGTGTGGCAGTGAAAAAGAAATTATTTGTTTAGTTGATGAGGATTTGATGAGTGTAATCTGGACTCAAGGGTTTAAGGTGGATCTCCCAATCATCGTGGACACATGTAAGTATCGTTTATTTTTGAGAATGTCATGTAACATATCTGATAGAAATTAATTTGGATGTTTTATAGCACAACAGCCATTTTTGTCGTGAACATTTCCTTAAATCAAGACATTATTTGGGTTAACAGCCGATAGTTATATTGATCTTTCCAGGTTCGATGGAGAGTTAGCTAATATAACTAATTACGAAAAGATATTAGAACATGTTTTGAAAGATATAGCTATGAAACATAAGACCTGCATTCACATCATTAGTGCAAACAAAACAACAAGATGCGAATTTATTTCTTCCGTTCTTTACAGCGTTGCATCTTGCTATGATAGTGAAGTGAAAGTATGTCCAAAATATGAGTTATCTGGAAGCTATGGTAAAGAACCAGTGGATTGGGTTATCAAAATTAAAGATATGATTATCATTATTACCGAGACTAAAAGAGAGGATATTAATCAGGGGGGTTGGTTCTTTGCTGAATGAATTTCATACCATAATCATCTTTGATACCTCTATTTGTAAATTTCTTTGCGAAACATGGCAGGCATTTTTTTACATCAAGCGATTTGATCATTTATATTTATATAAAACTATATACTGAGTACAATCTGTTAAAGCCAGTTAGGTAAAAGTTATCTTTTTAACCAGTATCTCTTAATCTATAATTTTACGTCAAAAATCAGGCAAATCAAAATACAGTATATTATATTATAAAGTCACGTCAATTATTTTATTTTTTAAAAATGAAAAATAAAAAAATATACAAAGTTAAGAATTCCTAAGATAAGAAATAAATTATTTTCAAAATATTCTAATTTCTTTAATTAAAGCTTCTAATTACTTTTGACATTAATGCTAATTATGAGTAGAGTTGATCTTTTATGTATTTCACTTTGAATGATGTATTTTTTATTGTAAAATTTTCCATTTTATTAATTTTATCCTATGGTTATAGCTCGGCCGGCTTTACTCAAATCACATGAATTAAATCAATTTTTGACGAAAAAATAAAATGTCAAATTTCGAAATAAAAAATATATCATTAGGAAGGTCTTTGACTAATATAAAACATTATTTTTTACCCAATTTATTATATCAGATTTTTTGCAATTCACATTCATCAGAAAGTTTTGAACAGGCATATAAAATGTAAACATATACCATGTGTTGCTCAATACCAAAAAAGTGTTGTGCAATGAACCAACCAACGTGACTAAAAACACATTGCGCAATACTTTTTTAGGTGTATAACAACATACAGTAAAATAACAGCAGTTTAAAAATACATATAACAACACTAGATTAGTTAAAAAATGCATATAAAAATGTTAAAAAACGCATATAGTAATACAAATTTTAGCATATATTAACTACATTTAATAAATAAAAGTATTGTTAAACTTGTTAAATTGATTTTATTATGTTTAAACTATATTCGTTTATTAAAAATATAGATATACTAACTATGCTATACTAACTAACTATTCAATTCTAATATCCAAACTAGCTAAGTTACAAAACTTACGTTTCTGACTTTCAAAAACCCAAATTTTAAGGAACAAACTGAATCTACAAAAAAAAGAAAAACATTCAGTTAGAACATTTCTAACAAAGAAAAAAAATGAAAAAATAAAGTTTCGTAACAAAACATTTATTACAAAACTTACGTTTCAGTTTTCCAAGTCCAGGAGCAAACCTACAAAAGAAAAGAAACATTCGGTTAAAACATTTCTATACAAAGAAAAAACAAAAAAATGAAGTTTGTAACGAAATAATTCATTATGAAACTTACGTTTCTTTTCAATTCCAAATTCTCAGAGCCAAATCTATAAAAGAAAAGAAAAAACATTCGGTTAGAACGTTTTTTAAAAAAAAAACAAAAAAAAATAAAGTTTTGTAACAAAATGAATATTACAAAACTTATGTTTCCAATCCTAATTCACAGAAGCAAACTACAAAAAAGAAGAAACGGTTAATTAGAACATTTCTAATAAAGAAAGAAAAAATGAAAAAATGAAGTTCATAATGAAGTAATTTATTACGAAACTTACGTTTCTTTTCCGATTCTGAATTTTCAGAGCTGAATCTACAAAAAAAGAAGAATATTCAGTTAGAACGTTTCTTAAAGTAAAAAAAACTAAAAAAAATGAAGTTTCATAACGAAATAAACATTATGAAACTTATGTTTCAGTTTTTCAAGTCTAGGAGCAAACCTACAAAAAAAGAAGAAACATTCGGTTAGAACGTTTCTTAAAAAAAAAATAAAAAAAAATGAAGTTTTGTTATCAAACTTACATTCTGAAAAGAAAGTTTCAAAGTTTCAACTTCAAAACTTACTAGATTTTCAAGCTAAAATTGAAAAAAAATCCAATCCTACAAAAAAAAATGAAAAAAAAGAAACGTTAATACCATTTCTACTAATGATTCTTTAAGTAAATGCATCAAATGGGAATTTTGTGAAAAAACTTCCATACCCAAAATGAAATTCAAGAACTACAAGAAGAAAAAAAAATAAATGTTAAAAACGTTTCCATTTAAAAAAAAACAAAAAAAAAAGAACAGTAAGTTTTGTTATGAAACTTACCGTTTCCTAATTTCAAGTGCCTAAACTAAAGGAAAGTCTACAAGAAAAGAAAAAGAACTATTAGAAAGCGTTTCTAAAAAAAAGAAAAAAAATGGCAAGTTTCACAAAGAAACTTACCATTCTCCAATTTCACATA
>QKYT01000724.1:0-14420 GCA_003550305.1 Glomus cerebriforme
AGCGGTTCGAATGGAGCCGCTTTGAGTCGGTTCACTCTGGAGCCGGTTTAACCGCTTTATAGAACGAAACTGAACCGAATGAACCGTCCCCATCCCTAGTAACCCGTGGGTACTGGNAGAAAATTACTGGCTAGTTTAAACTTAAATTTAGGCTTACATTCTAATCATCCAAAATTTAACATAACAACCCACCCTAAGCAGTGGTTGTTTAAATAACTTTTTAAAAGTCTAACCGATTTTGGAATAGTATAAATTAAACCAATAATTTATTGTTTTATATGATTACTAATCAATAAATTTGAAAAGTTATTGTTTTATTACACAATAGTTTCTTTTTGATTTATCTATAGATTGATCAGTAGATACAGAAAGTGGCGTTATAATTTTTTAACAAATTTGATTTTCCTTTTCTTTGTTTATTTAAAAAAAATTTATTTGGCGCCACTTTTTTAAACTATCTAATAAATATCATAAAAAAATAGATAACAATCAAAGAAATTATGCTTGTGCAGTACTATATTTTCTTGGTACAGTATATCTGTTATACTAAAATAATTTCTATATACCAGATTCTTAATTTTTTTTTAATTTAATAAATAAAATAATAAATTAAAATAAATTTGATGTGCATTTATTAAAAAATAAAATGTAGGTTTTTTTTTTTAAAAAAAAGTGTACTTATTTTTTTTTGATATATTATGTTACTTTATATTAACTATCCATTAAATTATCCAGCTGATCCATTTTTGCAAAAATTAATAAAATGTGTTGTTTTCAATTATAATTTAATTCTTTTAAAAATATAATTTGATTTTTTTTTTAAAAAAAAAATAAATTTTAAATTATTTTTAATTATCCAAAAAATATTAATTTACAAATTACCCATTAAATTATCCAGCCAATCAATAAAAAAAATTAACCAATTATTTTCTATTAACTTTGCAATAGAATGTACCGATAATTCATGATTTTTTTCTCACATTTTTTTATGATCATATAATTTTTTATAATCTAAAATATCCTGATTAAAAGTATCATAATTATTAATTTTTTTTTATTTTTTTTTTATGCATTTTTTGAGTTTTTAACTAAAAATATTATGATTGAAATTATTTAACAATAATAAATAATAGTAAATAAACAATTTAAAAAAGAATTACAATAATAAACAAACAATGTTTTAAAAAATTAACAATAAGAAATAAACAATTATTTAAAAACAACTCATATAAATAAGATTGCTTTATTTTAATAAAACATTAAAAAATATTTTTGGTTTTTTTTTATTACAAAATGCCTTCTTAAATCAGTATTTTGTGTCAAATAAAATCAAAAGGATTAAGTGGAGGATTTGTTAATGGTCTAGCAAGTTACATGATTGAACCAGGAAAATCCAAAACCTTTCATTAAAGATTTTACAAAAAAATAAGTATCTTTATTTTTATATGATTTAAAGGTTGCAGATTATGCAATGTTATGTGAAAAATGTGTTTTTAATTGTGTAATTATGTATGTAAGTATTGTATATAAATATTTTGTTTCTGTAAATTTTTTATTAAAAAAAAAAAAATGAAATTTATTATTTACAGATATTAGTTTCTGCAGCCTTTAATATAATACTTCCTGAAACTGGTTTACTTCAAACTGAACCTTTTGTTGGATAAATATATGAAACAATTGAACAGTATGAAAATGATTTCAAGTTTGGTGTCAGGCATTAACATTGCCTGTATGTTGCAATTAGCCATGCCAAAACATTAGACACTTTGACTTAACTGCTCTGGATCGTGATTCAATAAAAACAAATGAAGAAGTTATAATCGAATATAGGCAATAGTCTAATATCTTCTTTTGGGTTTTAATACTCCACAAATATTTTATTTAAAATATTAAATTCTAATTATAATAAAACTTACTATTTAATATATAATCATTTAAAAATTTATTAACATTTAAATTAAATTTAATTATATAATTATTATGTTTAATACTAAAAAATAAACCTATTTAGAGTTCCCTGTTATGTTCAAAGTTAACTTGTTTACATAACAAGTCATGATGATGTTACTTGTAAAAAAAACTTCAACTTTTAATAAACAAAAAATTGTATATATAATAATTGATTTTTTAACTAATGGATAGAGAAAATTATTTAAATAATTGATTATTTTAAAAATAGCAAATGTCATACTGAACTTTTTCATTTAATAATGTTCTAAGTAAAATTGATTACTTACAATCAAAAAATATTTTTTTATTATTATTATTATATGATGCGAGATGATAAAAAGAACATGTTGAATATACTTCTATTTTAAATCAGGAAAATCTTTTCTTTGAACCTCGAAATTTAATTGAAAATGTATATCCTATCAGAATAAACAAAAAAAAATCTAATTAATATATTTTTCAAATTTTTATCATTGTATGTAATCATTCTAATCAAAGAAAGTGATTATTATTTCATGTTATTACAAACTATTTTATTTACTAATAGCTTTTAATAGGCATGTCTGATACAATGATATTATTTATTTTGGTTTATTAGAAAAGTATAAAGCTAAAGGAATGGTGATATAACCTTTTCTATTTTGCTCATTGACATTCATCAAATCAGGAATATTATCTGAATTTAAATGTTTAATCTGTAGTCAATTTATATACATTTAGATTACAAATTTCACGATTTTATATTATATGAATAATAAAACCCTTTTCCAATGAACAAATTTATATAAATTTTCACCGGTATATCTCAATTCTTATTGCACTTTTGCATGAAAAGAATATTTATTGCTTATCTTTTTTGGAATTTTAATTTGTTGACTATCAGACGAGGTGTAGGTAAAAACTTTAATTGGCGTAATATACTGTATAATATTGGATGATTAATTGAACATCCAAACATATTAGATTAAGATTTGCAATTAAATGATGTAAGTATAAACCAAAATTTGAAGATAAAATCGATGAATACTTCCAAAAAATCAAGACGGAAATAATGCTGATGGTGATATAACAAAAAAAAAAAAAAATTTTTTCACACAATTTTAGTCTCAAAATAATGCTGGCCAGAATTACTGAAAATGATCTGCAACAATCTATTGCAAATTGGGAAATTTTTTGATATATAAGGTTCAGACGAATTAGGATCGGCGAATTCCTTCTTTTCTTCTTTTATTCTTTCATTTATTTATTTATATATAATGGAAGATAATAAATTTTTACCAAAATTATCACAAAATTTACTTGAAATTTTGGATGATGATGAATATTATGATATTACAATTGAAGTTGGAAATGATCCTTATGCAAAAGTATTTCGTGCGCACATGGTTATTTTAAATTATCGTTCTCCTTATTTGCGAAGAATTTTGTCAACTAATAAAAAGAAAAATGATGGAACTTTGTCACATATTAAATTACCAAATATTTTACCTGATATTTTTCAAATAATTTTAAGGTAAGAAAGAATTATTTAATTTAATTTAAATCATGAATTTATTTTTAATTTCACAATGTTTTATTTATAGATATATTTATGGCGGAAAACTTTCTTTGACAGAATATGATCCTTTAGATATCATTAAAATCTTAGTTGCTGCCAGTGAATTAAGTCTTCAGGAATTAATTCCCTATTTACAATTATTTTTGATTAATTATAAAACTAACTGGTTGGAACAAAATTTTAACTTGATATGTCAAACGAGCTTTGAAAATGATTCTTTCTTGGAATTTCAAAAATTTTGTACAGATTTAATGTCCAAACAACCAGGAAAAATTTTTAATTCACCTGATTTTACTTCAATTTCAGAAAAAACTTTGATCACTCTAATNCAACAAGATAATCTTCAAATGAGTGAAGTTCAANTTTGGGANNATNTACTTAAATGGGGTATTGCTCAAAATCCTGAAATTTCCTCAAATCCTTCAAGTTACTCAAAAGATGATTTTAATTCCTTAAAGAATACTTTGCAGAAGTGTATTCCTTTAATTAAATTTATTAAATTTACTTCTAAAGAATTTTTGGATAAAGTATTACCTTACAAGAAAATTTTACCAAAAGAATTATATAAAAATTTATTAAGCATTTTTTTGGATCATGATTATAATCCGAGTAAAAAGTCAGAATTACAGGTAATCAAAGAAATTGATCCTATAAAGAGATTAGATTCAAAAATTATTACAATTCAACATACTGAATTAATCTCAAAGTGGATTGATAAATTAGAGATTACAGATAAGATAAAAAATTTATATGAATTCAAATTAATCTTTCGTGGATCTGAAACTCCTAATGGATTTACACCCAAAAAATTTCATGAAATTTGTGATAATCAATCTCGTACTGTAACAATTATTAAAGTGAAAAATAGTAATGAAATTCTTGGAGGATATAATCCGATTGAATGGAACTTTGTTGGTAGTTTTGGAATTACTAAAGATAGTTTTATATTTTCTTTTAAGAGTAATGATAACATTGAAAATTATATTTTGAGTCGAGTAAAAAATGAACATCATGCCATAAATTATAGTTCTTATCGTGGTCCATCATTTGGTGCTGGGGACCTTAAAATATATAGATATCCTGAAAATTGTGACTATGATGATAATAATTGTAAAAAATACTCTTATGAAGAGCCGATCAGAGAAACTGAAAACAAATTTTCTATAGAAGATTATGAAATATTTCAAATTTGTTAAATTTTGATAAGTATTCGCTTAGAAATAAATTTAATGATAAAAATGTTATTTTTAAATTAAGAAGAATATTGTAAGGTCACAACATTAATAAGAAAAAATAAATGTTGTAGAATTTTTTTCAACCCTGAAGAAATTGAAGAAATTATAAGTAGCAATTTCATTTGAGCTAATTAGGATCTATTTTACTGTATATCGATATAATAAAATAAAAAAATAGTTCATAACGATATTTTAGATAACATATAGGATTTGATCTATAATCTATATATCTATCTATCTATCTAATTAAAAAAAAAGTCTTTAAATTGTGCGGATCTGTGCCTGATCTATACTTAAAAGTTAAGATCTTTTGATTGGCAAATTTATGTTCATACTTAAAAGTTAAGACCTTTTGATCAGCAAATTTTCGGTAATTCTAATACTAATTAGTAGTAGATAATTATAACATTTCATATAAATTATATAAATTTATTACACCTATTTTCTTCTAAACTCATCATAATAATAGTAAAATCTAGGCCTATTACATAGAAAATATAAACATGCTATTGTTATTCTCATAACTTGATAGGCAAGTCCTATTCCCGGCGCAGCGCGACGGGTTACGCCTAGTGAATCTTTAAAAAAANTTATAATATTATAAAATTTCATTAATGAATTTCCAATTTAAACCGTATATCTTCTATTTTTTTAAAAAAAAATTTACAAGCACTTTTAAATGTAATTAAAAGCATAGAGATATAAAAAAAAAAAAAAAAAGAAAAAATAAATAAAACGACGAATCATACCAAATAAATAAAAGGAACTATATTGAACCTGTTAAATTGATGGATTCAAAAAGACATACTGTACGTGTGGCCTGATGTAATATAAATTGTTTCTCATTATAAATGTTATTTATGCCGTAAAGTATTACGACTTTATAATTATAAGAATATTAAAAATTTTAATTATTGTGCCAAAATTGAAAATCTTTAAAACAAATCGGAAGTTCCAAAAATAGAAACGGAAATAATTCTGGGTGCATGATATAACTGTTATTTCCTGATATGCCGATGGCCCGAATTACCGAAATACGATCTGCAACAGCATTTCCAATTGGTTATTTAAGGTTCACACAAATTAGGATCGGTAAAATTCTTTCGCTCTATTTAATCTTTTTATATAATGACTGATAATAAATTTTTGTCAAAATTGTCACAAAATTTACTCGAGATTTTGGAGGATGATGAATATTATGATATTACAATTGAAGTTGGAAATGATCCTTATGCAAAAGTATTTCGTGCGCACATGGTTGTTTTAAATTATCGTTCTCCTTATTTTCGAAGAATTTTGTCAACTAATAAAAAGAAAAGTGATGGAATTTTATCACATATTAAATTATCAAATATTTTACCTGATATTTTTCAAATAATTTTAAGGTAAGAAACGAAATTCGAAACTTTTTTATTTTATTTTTTTTTTTTAACTTATGAATTTATTTTTAATTCCACAATTTTCATTTATAGATATATTTATGGCGGAAAACTTGCTTTGACAGAATATGATCCTTTAGATATCATTAAAATCTTAGTTGCTGCCAGTGAATTAAGTCTTCAGGAATTAATTCCCTATTTACAATTATTTTTGATTAATAATAAAACTAACTGGTTGGAACAAAATTTTAACTTGATATGTCAAACGAGCTTTGAAAATGATTCTTTCTTGGAATTTCAAAAATTTTGTACAGATTTAATGTCCAAACAACCAGGAAAAATTTTTAATTCNCCTGATTTTACTTCAATTTCAGAAAAAACTTTGATCACTCTAATNCAACAAGATAATCTTCAAATGAGTGAAGTTCAAATTTGGGAGCATTTACTTAAATGGGGTATTGCTCAAAATCCTGAAATTTCTTCAGAACCTTCAAATTACTCAAAAGATGATTTTAATTCCTTAAAGAATAGTTTACAGAATTGCATTCCTTTAGTTAAATTTATTAAATTTACTTCTAAAGAATTTTTGGATAAAGTATTACCTTACAAGAAAGTTTTACCAAAAGGATTATATAAAAATTTATTAAGCATTTTTTTGGATCATGACCATAATCCGAGTATAAAGTCAGAATCACACGTAATCAAACAAATTGGTCCTATTAAAAGAATAGATTCAAAAATTATTACGATTCAACATACTGAATTAATCTCAAAGTGGATTGATAAATTAGAGATTACAGATAAGATAAAAAATTCATATGAATTCAAATTAATCTTTCGTGGATCTGGATCTCCTAATGGATTTACACCCAAAAAATTTCATGAAATTTGTGATAATCAATCTCGTACTGTAACAATTATTAAAGTAAAAAATAGTAATGAAATTCTTGGAGGATATAATCCGCTTGTATGGAAATCTGAAATAAGTTATGGCATCACTAAAGATAGTTTTATATTCTCTTTTAAGAATAATAATAGCATTGAAAATTATATTTTGAGTCGAGTAAAAAATGAAATGACTGCCATAAATTATAGTCCTCTTCGCGGTCCATCATTTGGTGCTGGGGATCTTAAAGTATATAGATACTCCGGAAATTATGATTATAATAATAATTGTAAAAGATCCTCTTATGAAAAGTCGATCAGAAAAACTGAAGATGAATTTTCTATTGAAGAATATGAAATATTTCAGATCTTTTTAATTTGATAAATAGTTGCTTAGAAATAAATTTTTATTTTAAGTTAGAAAGAGGTCATAACGTTAATAGGTAAAGTAATTGTTGTAGAAATTTTTTTCAATTCTGAAAAAAATATAAGCAAAAAAATATGAATTAGAATCCCTTTGAGATCAAAAACTTTAGAGCGTAAATTTAATTCTGGGTAATATAAATTACATTTTGGGACTAAAGAAATTCTATTTATATTGAAATTATTGTGATTCATTTTATATAATAAAAAGAAGTATAGCAATTTAAAATTAACCTTTTTAACTTTAAATCTTTAATATTAATAATGATTTCGAATTGAACATCATTTATATAACATTTTTCGGCTTTTTTTTTTAAAAAAAAAAAGAAAAAAAAAATTAAAATATGGGTATGTTATAGCCCAAATTCTATTATGTCCTAAATCAAAACCTTATATCCGAAATTTGATCATATCCTAAACTAACCCAGTCTTAGATGGTAGTTTGAGACGTTAAATTTAAAATTTACTAGTTTGGTTAAATTTTGGACATAGGATTGTCCTACTATTAATTTGGGATATCCCAAGTTGGATTTGGTANGAATATTTATTGCTTATCTTTTTTGGAATTTTAATTTGTTGACTATCAGACGAGGTGTAGGTAAAAACTTTAATTGGCGTAATATACTGTATAATATTGGATGATTAATTGAACATCCAAACATATTAGATTAAGATTTGCAATTAAATGATGTAAGTATAAACCAAAATTTGAAGATAAAATCGATGAATACTTCCAAAAAATCAAGACGGAAATAATGCTGATGGTGATATAACAAAAAAAAAAAAAAAATTTTTTCACACAATTTTAGTCTCAAAATAATGCTGGCCAGAATTACTGAAAATGATCTGCAACAATCTATTGCAAATTGGGAAATTTTTTGATATATAAGGTTCAGACGAATTAGGATCGGCGAATTCCTTCTTTTCTTCTTTTATTCTTTCATTTATTTATTTATATATAATGGAAGATAATAAATTTTTACCAAAATTATCACAAAATTTACTTGAAATTTTGGATGATGATGAATATTATGATATTACAATTGAAGTTGGAAATGATCCTTATGCAAAAGTATTTCGTGCGCACATGGTTATTTTAAATTATCGTTCTCCTTATTTGCGAAGAATTTTGTCAACTAATAAAAAGAAAAATGATGGAACTTTGTCACATATTAAATTACCAAATATTTTACCTGATATTTTTCAAATAATTTTAAGGTAAGAAAGAATTATTTAATTTAATTTAAATCATGAATTTATTTTTAATTTCACAATGTTTTATTTATAGATATATTTATGGCGGAAAACTTTCTTTGACAGAATATGATCCTTTAGATATCATTAAAATCTTAGTTGCTGCCAGTGAATTAAGTCTTCAGGAATTAATTCCCTATTTACAATTATTTTTGATTAATNATAAAACTAACTGGTTGGAACAAAATTTTAACTTGATATGTCAAACGAGCTTTGAAAATGATTCTTTCTTGGAATTTCAAAAATTTTGTACAGATTTAATGTCCAAACAACCAGGAAAAATTTTTAATTCNCCTGATTTTACTTCAATTTCAGAAAAAACTTTGATCACTCTAATNCAACAAGATAATCTTCAAATGAGTGAAGTTCAAATTTGGGAGCATTTACTTAAATGGGGTATTGCTCAAAATCCTGAAATTTCTTCAGAACCTTCAAATTACTCAAAAGATGATTTTAATTCCTTAAAGAATAGTTTACAGAATTGCATTCCTTTAGTTAAATTTATTAAATTTACTTCTAAAGAATTTTTGGATAAAGTATTACCTTACAAGAAAGTTTTACCAAAAGGATTATATAAAAATTTATTAAGCATTTTTTTGGATCATGACCATAATCCGAGTATAAAGTCAGAATCACACGTAATCAAACAAATTGGTCCTATTAAAAGAATAGATTCAAAAATTATTACGATTCAACATACTGAATTAATCTCAAAGTGGATTGATAAATTAGAGATTACAGATAAGATAAAAAATTCATATGAATTCAAATTAATCTTTCGTGGATCTGGATCTCCTAATGGATTTACACCCAAAAAATTTCATGAAATTTGTGATAATCAATCTCGTACTGTAACAATTATTAAAGTAAAAAATAGTAATGAAATTCTTGGAGGATATAATCCGCTTGTATGGAAATCTGAAATAAGTTATGGCATCACTAAAGATAGTTTTATATTCTCTTTTAAGAATAATAATAGCATTGAAAATTATATTTTGAGTCGAGTAAAAAATGAAATGACTGCCATAAATTATAGTCCTCTTCGCGGTCCATCATTTGGTGCTGGGGATCTTAAAGTATATAGATACTCCGGAAATTATGATTATAATAATAATTGTAAAAGATCCTCTTATGAAAAGTCGATCAGAAAAACTGAAGATGAATTTTCTATTGAAGAATATGAAATATTTCAGATCTTTTTAATTTGATAAATAGTTGCTTAGAAATAAATTTTTATTTTAAGTTAGAAAGAGGTCATAACGTTAATAGGTAAAGTAATTGTTGTAGAAATTTTTTTCAATTCTGAAAAAAATATAAGCAAAAAAATATGAATTAGAATCCCTTTGAGATCAAAAACTTTAGAGCGTAAATTTAATTCTGGGTAATATAAATTACATTTTGGGACTAAAGAAATTCTATTTATATTGAAATTATTGTGATTCATTTTATATAATAAAAAGAAGTATAGCAATTTAAAATTAACCTTTTTAACTTTAAATCTTTAATATTAATAATGATTTCGAATTGAACATCATTTATATAACATTTTTCGGCTTTTTTTTTTTAAAAAAAAAAGAAAAAAAAAATTAAAATATGGGTATGTTATAGCCCAAATTCTATTATGTCCTAAATCAAAACCTTATATCCGAAATTTGATCATATCCTAAACTAACCCAGTCTTAGATGGTAGTTTGAGACGTTAAATTTAAAATTTACTAGTTTGGTTAAATTTTGGACATAGGATTGTCCTACTATTAATTTGGGATATCCCAAGTTGGATTTGGTACAAAAATATTTTTTTTTTTTGTAATATGCAATCAATGTTTCTAATATATTAAATTCCATACAATTTTCTCAATTAGACCTTTTTGATCGTGCATAATTTATCAATTAGTTACTATTAGGGAGAAATCATGAGTAATTAACAAAAAATAGAAATTTTTCATGTGAACAAATAACAATGATCGGAATTTTGCGTAATGTAATTTATTATTATAATTTTGACTCATTTTTATATTTTTTATATTCTTAATATTTTTAATTATATAAATACCACCAAAATTCCCATATTATTTTTTTTAAAAAAAAAATATTAAAATATCCTTAGAGCTCATTCACCTTATTTTATATGGGTTACTACCTAATGATTATTCAAAATTTATTTTTCTCTATCCTTTTTTAACAACTATTTCATTGCTTTTATATTCCCTCTTATCTTCCTTATACTGTATATGGGGTCTTCCTCTATCAGGCAAGGAAACCAGTAATACCAGTCAGTTAGTCGAGTATCTTCTATCTGGCGGGTTTGGTATTTTTTTTTTAAATTCTTTAAACTTCCTCTTCTCTTCCTTATACTGTATATAGAAGTCTTCTTCGTATCAGGCAAGGAAAGACCGGTCAAATAGTTGAATATATCCTATCTGCGGTCTACACAGATTTGGAGAAAGTGATGTTTCAACGAATTTTTAAAAGAAAAATTGGATTCTTTTTCATGAGTGGACATAAGTCATTAAACAGAATATGTATTAAGAAGAACAAAATACCAGAAAAGATAGTAAAATTGATGATAGATATTTTTACCAATAAAACAAAAAATGATAATAATGAACAGCAAAATTATTGAAGAATTCAAAGTAGGAGATGGTTGGACCAAGGAAGCCTACATTTACTTTTTCACCATTGGCTATTACTCCTTTGCCAACCAATACTGTAGGAGATATATTTAAATCAATGACTCAATTTGACAAAACAGCTGTGTGAAGATATTCTTGAACTTTTTGTTGCATCTGACGAACTGTTACTTGGAGAGTTAGTAGAAAATTTACAAGAACACTTAATTAAGCAACAACAAAACTGAGTTCAACCAAATTTCATTTTCATTCTAAATCAGTTTATAAATTCAAAAAACTGCAATATTATTGTTAATTAAATGGAGTATTGAGCAAATTCCTGATCTGGGAAGTGAGAATAAAATAGATATACATGGAGTAACGAAAATTATGAAGCATTAAAGAAACTTTTATACCTCTCATTCTGATTGTGAAAATTTCTCCTACGGATTTTTTAGATAAAGTCCAACTTATAAGGATTTTTTGATACCAAAACAATAACCTTATCACCTAGAACAAGATCGAAGATTAAATATAATTATTAATTGGATTAATATAACGTCGTAGCCTTATTTAGTCGGGTGGAATTTTGAAACATAGTAATTAGGATCTAATTTTGTCAGGACACATTGTTTATGAATATTCTTGTCACAATTATTAAAATAGCTTAAATATAGAGAAATAGAAACTTTTATTATAGACATGCCATAATTTTATGTTATTTATTTTAAATATAGCAATAGTGAAATTGACTTTTTTATGAGAATTATAAATCAAATCATTGATTTTTAAAATAAAATAAAAATATTTAAATAATAAGGAGAATGTTATCATTTTACTTTGATTTATGCAGTTATAACATCACAATGTATAACGACTTAATATTTACTGCGCCTGCTATCGCTCAAGAATTGCAAAAAAAAAAAAAAAATTAATTTAATTCTATTCCAAAGAGGGAATAAATTTAAAATGCATCATACCGTTGTTATATCTTTTAAAATATTTTTGATAGTTTCACTTATTAATTATTACTTACCTAAACTTCTAATCAATCATATTTTATTTACATTAAAACTAAAGTTGCTAGAAAATTTTAGTATATTAAACTTGATAAATGTATTTACAATAATAAATTATAATGAATCATGTTATTTTTATATTACGTGAAATTTTCATAAAACTTTGTTATCAAGACTTCCATAAAAAAATAAAATTTATGTATAAAGTTCATGATTTTATTTACATCAAAATTTTTACAAAAAAGTCTTTTTCTTACAAATTAATTAACTTATCTGTTTTTTTAGAGTGTTGGGCATGGTAAAATAAAAGAAAAAAAAAAAACAAAATCATGTAAGGGATAAAGGAGTGACAAAAACTAGCCAATCCATCATTTCATTTTTGAGATACACTCTCTCAAATTTTGCATGTGTCGTGCCTGTTACTACCACACGGCAACCTTTCCTTTCTTCATTCCATGCATTTAGATGCATTAGAAGGTTAAGTCGTATGTGTTTTTGAGGTATTGGAGGGTTAGGTTTGAAGAGCACACCATGTTCATCAACAACTAGGAGTGTCTTTTGTTATCATCCATTATATTTGAAACCATTGTCTGAAACACCTTTTCTTCATTTTCCTCTGAATGGAAGCGCATGCAGATATCTTGGCATCAGGTCTGTAAACGATACAAGAAAGTAAGTGAAAGAAATTGGGAATAATTAGACTCGTTATATATTGAAAGATGGCTTCTGTGATGGATCAACGTTTTTCTAATTTTTTTCAATCTTATTAACAAAATTCTTATTCTTTTATTCCAAAAATACTGATTATCTATACTCTCAAGAATCTTTATGTTGTGATGTTTCAACTCGATGTCTCTTAGAGTCACGATTTCCTATTATTCCAGCTGCATCCTTCATAAATGTTTTCAACTTGATTAACTTTTTTAGAGTTATAATCGTGTTCTATTACTATTAAACTGACTATTAATATTCTCAAGAAATTCAGAAAGCATCATTCATGGAATTAAATTAAAAGCCTTCAAGAGCATGGAATTTAGCAGTTTGAGCTATGAAAATCAGGATATAAATAATTGTAATAATTCTAAAAGAGTTATCGTGCAGAGAAAGATGATTATCAAGTAATTCTAATGCTTCAATTACCTTAATAACTATGACTAGAAGAAGAGTAAAACTTTGGAATGTTTCGTATTTGCTAGCGAACAAACTTAAAGTGTAAGAAAATGGATAATAAATGATTAAATTCAGATGAATGTTGTGGTCAAAACTTTCAAGATAGGGTTTTATAATGAAATTTGACTCTAATAGATATTATTACGAGGAAACAAAATAAATTTTTCTGAAAAATTCAATGTTTGTGCCTTTTTGATAATAATTTCAATTTCTGAGAGAGTACTAAATGACCATTGTTTTTGTATTTATTGACATCATATTTTAAATAATATATCTAATCAGGAGACAAATGACAACTATGATCAAAATTTTTAAGCATAATATTTTATAATTATAAAAGAAATGAGAGAATTAAATATTGGGTAATAAATGAATGGACATTAATAATAATTACTATTAGTGAAAGGTTTATTTCTATCATTTTCTCTATTTACAAATACAAAGTTTACTTTTGAACAAAAAAAATTAGTTGTAAATAAATAGAATTACATCATTAGGCATTAGCATCAATTAATTTTAAATAGGAATAAACGAATGTCAATAAATTATATAAATCTAGTATCCTTTTTATATTTAATAATAATTATTACTGATCAAAGATTTACTAACAATGATTTCTTTTATTTATTGTAATATAGTTAAATTAAAATAATTAATAGTTATTCGGCACGAAGTGCCGAATAACTGTTATATTGGNTAAATCAAATTTGATTGGTTGGTTCGGGGCTCCGCAGGAGCCCGAACCAGTAGANCAATTTGATTCCCAATATTACAAGCTACCCTATGGGTAGCGTTAGTTATTCGGCACGAAGTGCCAAATGAGTGATTTATCAGGTGTCACGTGATTTTATCATTTCTCTAAATAAATCGCGTCTCTTTTTAAACTTTTCTTCTTGCTAAACTTACAGAGGTTAACTAATAATAATGATGATGAAAAA
>QKYT01000724.1:16015-48050 GCA_003550305.1 Glomus cerebriforme
GACCCGGACGGGATATGAGAACCAATTTTTTAACTTTATGTCGCCTAATAAAAACAATATAATTTTTTTTTTAATTATTATATTTTAATTATAAACTAAATATAATAAAAAAAATTAGGTTGATTCTTCAAGCGCTATCTCGCATAAAATTTCCAAACGGCTTGCATTTGTAGGAATATTCCTTCCGGAAAGAATTTGTTTTTTGGTACTGTACCAAAAATTCTTTACTTTATTTTCGGAGCGAAATTTATCGAATTCACCTTCCATCTTTTCAATTATTTCTTTCCAACTAATTTTTTCATCATCTTGGTCTTGTATTAATTGATTTCTAATCTCTTTGATGATAAAATCTTTTTCTACTTTGTCGAGATCGCTGTGACAAACTGATGAAAAGAAAGATATAATTTGTTATTTTCTTTTTTATAAAAAAAGAAGGTTTAAAAAGATTTACTTACGTCTGGGATCGAGATGATTTATCCAGCTAAATTATAAAAAACAAAATAAGTTTTTTTTTAAAAAAAGCAACTCAATAAATTAAATTAATAATACGATATCTTACCGTTGTCGAATTTGTTTTGAATTATATTGTGGAATTTCTTTTTGAATCTCCTTATAAGGACTGGAAAGATGTCCATACTTTTTCATAAGCTCTATAATTTTATTATCAATCTACGAGGAAGATTTTTTTTTTGTAAAAGGAAAGAAATAATAAATAAATAATTTTTTCAAAAAAAAAAATAATATAAAATAATATACATACCTCTTCAGTAAAGAGACGCTCGTTTGAATTGTCCATTTTTTTAAAAAAAAAAGGTTAATGAAATGAAGATTTTTATTTAAATTGAATATTATCGAAAGGATTAAAGAGAGAAGTGTAGAGAAAAGTGATGTAGAATTTTCGCTCTCAACTTGGCTATTTTTATACATTTTTTTTCTCAGATTGCATTAAGAATCTAATACTATTTGGATTATTGGATTATTTGTTATTTCGTCGATCATTCTCAATATCATCTGCTTATCGAAGAAGCATCTCTACCTTAATTCGCTTCTAATTTTAAATCGAAACAATACCACGAGTAATAATCATTATATAGAAGGCTAAATAAGGAAAATTTTTTAATTGAAATAATAATAATGAGATTACAATTATTTAATGGACGGTACACAATATAATATTAAAAAAAATTTTCAATTACATTCGATTAGATCGGGATTCGGATTCTTACTCAATGAAATGCATAATGTGGATCACATGCAATATATTATGCTCATTATTGTGTGATGTTTTTTATCTGATATATTTTATCTGATGCATTTAATTTATTTACAAAACAAACATTTTTTATTCGGGAAATTATTAAATTTCCAAATAAAGAAGTGAACAATGCATTATAACTACAATAATCCGATTTTTTTTTAAACAAACCAAATCACAAACTTTATTCATTCAATAATTAGTTCTCGTATTGTTACACGTAAAATTTTTTTATTCAGAATAAATAATGAATTAAATCTTTCTTAAAAAAAAAAAAAGACTGAGACAAAAAAAAAAAAAATCTAAATTTACACTATCCAAGTTAATAAAAAATGCTTACAAATTAGAAAAGGGATTTTTCAAATGGAGCAAGGAGACTTGATAATAAATCAGGGGAAAAGTTATCTTCATCATAAATATCAGAAAGTTCGTAATTACAATTTGTTTCTTCGCGAGTATTGAACAATGACAATTGAACAATTGGTCATAGTAATTATTGTATAATTATGTCATCATAGTCATATGGCGATCCACACGTTGTAGCATGAATTTGTGATACAAATCCGAGTTCATTAATGCACCACTTTGAATTAATGTATTGGTTATAGTTTTTTTATCATCTGCGGTATTAGCAAATTCAGAAATTAGTAACTAAAGAAATCAAGTTAGGTTAAATGTTTTTAAATGGGTTTCTTGAAATAAAAAAAAATGTTATATTAAGTAATTTAAAAAAAAATAAATAAGAACTAGATGCACAGGACGTAAGCTTTTATAACATGTTCTTACAAATTTTCCCTTCTAAACTCTTCAAGCTTTATAATTATTATACACAAGATAAAGAGCCTCATTTTTATTCTTTGTATTACATCTTTGTATCAGATAAATGTCAAAATGTGTATATTCCCGGAATTTACGAAATTCTTATGGAAAATATCAGAAATATTTGGAAAAAAATTTTGCAGGGCGTGATGTTTGTGCGCGTTTGTTATTCTCTTTTGGACTCATTTTCAGAAAATTATTTTCAATTTGAAGTAAACTTTCCTCTATAAAGCAAAAAAAAAATGTCTAATTTAACTTTCTCCTTGTTGTAATAGCTTTAATGTATAGCACATTAGCGCTGCCTAAAGTACCCTTTTCGCAAATTCTAGATGTGCACGTGTCCAACACATGTATCATTCACGCAAATGTATTGTTCTTATATGTGTACGACATACTTTCTTATACGATCTATATATAAACAAATATGCATCATATAAGAAAATAGCACCTGACCATATAAGAACGATACATTTGCATCACTCACAATGATAAATTTCAGTCGGAAGTGCAAATTCAATTTTAATTCTTACAATCAAGTATTTTAACTGTTCCTTGCTTGCCCTTTTATTGGTATCTTCAAACGTTACTTACCAATATCAACAATACAATTAAGATTTCCATAAATTAAAATCCTTCTAGAACTGTCAATAATAATACAGTATGTACTGACGGATACTATGCAGTTTTTAAATCCGATATTTTGTAAGATACCCGGGGTATTTAAACAGTTAGACAGTGTTATAGATAAGCGAATTTCCACATCATAATAAACACAAATATTTAGCAATCCAATAAAACATGCCACTTGAGACATCCAAACAGCTTCCGAATATTATTTTTAATTTCAACTAAAATTAAATATTTTGGTCACTCTCATGATGAAAATTTCCAATTAAAATCATGTATCAAGCCTACTAATGATGCTTACTAATTTAAAACAAAACTGAAAAATTCGAAACAGAAGGATTTTATATCTTTGTACTGTACATTCTGCACGAAGTATTTAACTCAAGACGTAATATTATACCAGCAATCCCCATTTCATGGTCCGTTCTTTTTTTTATTCTTAAAGATTTGTTTATTAAAATTAGTAGAATTATTGTTTTTTCTTGCTAAAATTTGAAGTGAAAAATTTTTTAAGGATTTTGAAAATTTCCTTCGTATTTATATTTGTATTGGTAATATTGGAAATAATTTATATTTTCCAACAATCGAAAGTAGATGATGTTTGAAACGCACAATCAAACAGCTCTTAATATATAATATCCGTTCTAATTTTAATTTAAGACATTATCTAAATATTCTTTTTTTTCTAACTTAGATATTTTAGAATTTCTAAGGTAAATTGATTGACACATTGATAAAAAATCATATTTGTGGTTAATAATACCTAATAAAAATTTTTTTGGTTACATTCGGCAAACCATTTTCCGTCAATCATTTCATTTGTTTTATTTGTTTCATTGATTCATTGTTCACATTTTACAATGTCAATGTTCAACAATCAATCATAATATGTATATTGTCATTATCATTATCGATATCTCATTTAAAAAGATAAGGTTTCACCATTAGTTATTTATAGAAGACGAGATTGAAAAATAAATTAATGAAAAAATATATATGCGCAGTATATCAAGTTGTTAAAATAAAATATTTTTTTAAACTTTATTGATGGCGAATTTTTATTACAATCTTTATTAAGATATACTCACCATTTCATAAAACTTTTAATAATTTCTTTGGCCAAATAAATTAATTTTTTTTAAAAAAAAAAATTATACATTTGGAAGAAAAAAAAAATAAGGTTTTAGTGTATCGTTACATGGTTATTCGATATTTTTCTAGAATGCGAAATATGAATGTCCAGATCTACATGTGAATTTTCTAATCAAAGAAAGAAAGACATTCATTTCATTACCATTTCCCCAATTTCAAATTATGAAAGAATTATTTTCATGTCGTATAACAAAGAAAATTTACACAAACTTTACGTTTACACTTCATAGATTAATGAACACAAACATCTTTTATAATAAATCTTGCCAAAAAACTTTCATGCTTTAATAGTGTTCATCCATTTGCGCTTCTTATCAATTTTAATTGTGAATTAACTTTTTCCATGATTGCATAAAGAAACAATCAAATATCATATATATAAAGCAGGCTAATTCAATCATCTTTTTAAATCATCCTTCTTTTCAAACTTTTTTTTTTTGCAAAAAAAAAAAAAAACTATACATTCCCATAAGAATATCTTTACTAGTATAAAAATTCTGATAAATTCTAAAGTCAGATAAATGATCAAAAATTCCACGACACATTAATTTTACGTACTTGTAATAATAAACTAAAATCTACAGCGCATATATCGATCTAATTTATATCATTTACTATTGATGATTTAATTCGATTTGCATATGCGCTTAGAATAAACTTTTTGCTCAAAAGGTCAAAACTTACAATTATTTTAAAAGGAGAACCGTGATTAAATTTTTGTAATCAAATATTATCTCATAACATATGGCTGCTCCCCCTCATTAATAGAATACTGTATATTCCTTCAATTACATCATCCATCTCCATCAACTTCATCATCTTTCGCCTGTTTCTTCTATATCTGATCCAACAATTACTTTTTTAATTAACACTCAATATCCAAAACGATCGGGACTACAAAAAAAATACAGGAAAAAAAATAAATTTTATATTTAACAAGAAAAGTAACAAATACAAAACACATTAATCTCCTTAAACTCTTTTCACAATATTCTTTTCACCCTTGTTCGTTATACTATACTGAAAATTTAAAAAAAAATCAATCAACATAGTATATAGTTTAAATGCAGTATATCGGAATTTAATACGATTTTGTTCAAAGGTTTACAAGTTGTGTACGATAGTTTTCAGGTGATTCACAAATAATTATCGAAGAAAATCACTTTATTAATCACTTCTCTCAATCTTTTTTGTAAGATTCAAACTTGATCAAGTACTTTGCCATTTTGTGTTAATTGATTAAATCATCGACCATGTAACGATAAATGGTTTTTTAAGAGCAACTTACAATGACGAAAAAAAAAGAAAACAGTCAAAATCAAATTTAACATAAATTTTTAAAATGAGTTTGAAAAATTACGTCAATTAAGATTATTTCAGAATTTTTGAAAAAATATAGATAACTTTACTTATGATATAAATAATTTTTCGCTATAAAGGCGTATGGCCTGCTAAAAGTAGGCACACAAGAGACTAGGCAAATTAGATAAGTTTTTTTAATATAAATTATGCAGCTGGGTCGATTTATTCTTATGCATTTTTGACCAATAATTTTAATGTATAATCAAGAAAAGAACGGAAATGTAGTAGATATATATTATTGAATATAAGTATTTTTTTGCACTACATGATTTAAACCAATAATGGCTATTTAGTTTACATTTTCTTTTATTTGTATCATTTAATAAAATTTTAATCTTAAAATAAAATATATCGAACCGTCTTTTTCGAGTAATAAAAGTTAGTAATTTATAATATTGATTGTAAATTTTGGACAGCAAAATTTGTGCTTTTTTGAATTACCATGTTGACAGGTTGACGTGACAAATCGATCCGTTTCCTACCAGAAGTAAATAACGGATATAATCGGTTCGTACAGACCTTTTTTTGAACCACGTGCTCGATGTCATATAATTTGTGGTAACTATGATTTCACATTTTTTTAAAAAAAAACTGGTCTCAATCCTTATTCATAAACTGATTTATTATTTCGCATGTTTTCTTTGTATTACAGTATCATATTAAAGTGTTGAATATTACCAGTTAATCGACTCAAGGCTGGGATAAAAAATTTTTTTATTCGTCAGACATGACATTATCAATCAATTAGAAAATTCGAGTTTAAATAAATCTTATTGTTCATTATCATAAAAACATATTATATCAAAAGAGCTTAGATTTAAAATTTACATTATACCTATATACTTATCATTCATTGAAAAAATTAAATTTGATCGCTTCTTGAACTAAGATATCCAACGGAGAAATATCTTCATTTTTGTCATCATTTTGAGTTATTACATTATTTTTAGAACGAGATTTTCTATATTCTGAGTACCAAAAGTTTTTTGGTTTGTTTTCAGAGTGCAATCTGCCGAATTTATTTTGCAACGCAGAGACTAATTCACTCCAACGAATTTCCGGTGTTTTACGATTATTAACCCATCGGATGACGAATTTTTTTTCTGCTTCATTAAGACAGTCATGACAAACTAATGAAAAGAAAGAGAAAGATTCGAGTTTCTTTTTTTTTTTTTAAAAAAAAGAAGAAAATTTAAATAGTTTACTTACGTTTGGGATTAAGCTTATCTTTCCATCTAAATCATAATTAAAACAAATAATTTTTTTTTGAAAAAAAAAAATACTAGTTAAAATAATTAAAATTGACCATATAATTATTGTATTACCTCTGACGGATTTGTTTTGAAGTATATTCCGGGATAACTTCATGAATCTTTGCATAATGTTTCGGATGATGTTCCCACTTTTTTACAAGCTTTATAATAAGATTATCGGTCTACAAGAAAGAAATATATATATATATATATTTAGTAACAATTAAATAATATATATATACATATATTTATTTAAATACCTCTTTATTAAAGTTTGTTTTAACCATATTTTAATCTTAAGAAAAAAGTTGTGAGCGAAACTTTTTTCGAGGTAAAAAAAATTTATAGATACTTGCTGATTTTATACATTTCACATTTCTTATTTTTTGATGTGATTCCTTTAATGATCATTGATGACAATTCTATAACTAAAAAAAAATAACAACTTCTCCGAATGGTACAATCTTTAGTGCATTATGTGAAACAATTTTAACCATTAGAGAAGCGTATATCAACGTGGCACGTTATAATACGTATAAAATTGTATAATTATATATATAAATATTTTTTTTCAATTGAAACAATTTTTTTCGAATGACAAGAAAAATATTGAATAGCATAACTAGTAATTTAATATTAGGATACGGAATAAGAAAATAGAATATCAGATATGATGTCATAAATTGTTAAGGATATTAAGGATATTACAAATCAGATCAGTGTACTATGACTATTGTCAATAAGAATAACCATTTTTAGGAGTAAATAAATAACAACGAACTTTAATCTCAGTAAATCAAATATTGATATACAGTATAATGAACAATGGTAATCGTAGTTTTTCTTTTTTTTTTGAACTTCAATAAGTGAATAAGGAGAGTCATCGATAATAATTTCTTTTATAATCGTAAATTTTGCCCCAAAAAATTTTTTATTATGAAGACTTTTTTTTTAAAAAAAAAAGAATTATTATATATACTTGTTTAAAAAAATTAAAAATAATTATTATTGTATGTTTATAGATACTGTATATATTATATTCTTTTAAAAGGAATCTTTTTTTAAAAGAATAATTATCGAAAAAAATTTCTAATTTATATAGAGTATAATAAAAATTCTTTGTAACAAATTCATAAGAAAGGAATTTTTCGGGATGAGCTCAATAATAAAATCAGAGATTACAAAGTAAAAAACATATCTTCATCTTCATCAGTCTTCTCGCTCTTGTTCAAGCAAGGCTCGAGAACAATACAATTGAACAATCAAACAAAATTTGATTGTCTAATTCCAATTAATAAATTTGAATATTCAATGTGACTGGACTTATTGATAATGATACCGACATATGATTGATTAGTGGGGCTCGGATCTTCGAGAATGTAGCACCTTATATTGTATATATATATACTGTATATATACAAGTAATACAATAATATAACTTTTGCGGGGCCCCACTATGAAATGACGATCTCTATTTGGCAAAATTCGAGTCCGGGTCTCATTTTACAATGGCTTGAAATAATTATAATTCAAATTAAAATAAAATTTTTGCTTAATTAGTAGAATGTGAATTTGGATTGGGTAATGTCCAATAATTCAATAATTCAACACTAAATACGCAATTAAAATCGATTATAAATTTTTGTTCGATAATGATATCATTTTACTATTTTGCATTACAAATTAAAATCATGTGGCGTAAATCTTTATGAATTGAAAATCGTTCCTAATCGAGAAAAACATTTCGTTTGGTCCGTGCTTTATATTTGTTTTTAGTCATTTTGACCATGGAAATTATTTGAAATAAAATTTTTTATAGGGTGAGTTGCGCCTTAAACAGGAATCATCAGCATGTTGATATTAAATACTGTACTTAATTGCAAATAACTCAAACCGAATAAACCTGTAAACCGCTTATAAAATATATCATTTAATCATCGATTCACCGGCTATTCTTTTTTGTTTTTCTTATTTAGGATTCCTATGGGAATACAAAAAAATCGGTTGATTCATTGCTAATATAATATATTGTGGTTTAATAATATCTGATAAGGATTTACCTCTTACAATAAGAAAAATAAATTTGCTATATCACTTTATGTAAATTATTCGGCAAAGAATTTTTCCTTGTCAATCATTACATTTACAATGTCATTTAAAATTATATAATTATATATGGCAAAAGAATAAGACATCACCATCATCATTTAAAAAGAAAGGTTACATCATTACTTTTTTTTATGGAAGAGAATATATTAAAGAAAAAATATTTGTGCGCAGTATATAAGTTTACTAAAAGTACTAAACTATTACCCATTTTTTCTATTAATTTAATTTTTTTTTAAAAAAAATATACATACAGTATATAAATACATATTTTTAACTGACTTGTTTCAAATTTGTTACTTTGAGAAGAAAAAAAAAAGAATAAGGAATGAAATAATCGGAAAGTCTTTGAATAGTATTGTGTTATTAGTTTGTTAAATTTTCTTTTTGTTTTTTTTTTGATTCCATTAAATTTTTTATTTACAATAAAATAATGATAATATATATCGTTTTTTTTTGTTTAAATCTCATCTTTTATTATAAGGAAGTTTATAATTTACCATTTTTGGTTAGTCTTTTGAAGTTTGATTTTTTAAATCGGAGTAACCGAATAAAATCAAAATTATGATTACAATAAATAAAGAGGTGATCGATCAAAAATCGTCAAATTAAATGAAAATTGTTTCATGATAAATATAACGCTTAAGGGTTCGGTCTTCGGTCCGAAGATGTTCCAATTTATTAACTATTTTTAGAAATCAGCCGCATTTTACACATGCTTCAATCCAATCTTGTTTCCGGAGATCAAGTCGATCAAATTTTTGCTATTAGGGTCCCCACGATTAATTAATTTAGTCAAATGCATTGCAGTATTGAATTGCATCCTCCATTTCAGCCGATTTAATAATTTATTAGGTTTTTCGTTTAAATAGCGAAGGCAATATCTTAATTATCTTATTATGGTAATAAAATGACAAAGTTCTGATAAATAAACCTTAAAAATAAAAGTCTAATCCACTTATTTATGAAAAAAAAAAGATTAGAATCTGATCCAATCCAAATAGGTTGGTAATCACATCCAACCAAATTTGTGAAATGTAAACGTGCTATAGATAACGAAAACGTAAAATCTTGCGCACTTGCGTAAATGATTTTCATATTTATTAAACTACTATTGCGTCACTGATATAAAATGTCATCAATAATTATAGAAAATTTTTAATTGTGAAATTTTAATCTTACAAATTTATTAACATTACTTGGCAATTATCTGGTCGCTTATAAAATAAAAATAAATAAAATAAAATATATATTTATTTATATGCATCTTAAGCTTAAGCCTTAATTATTTTATACAGATTAAAAAAAACTTAAACACATAATTATATCCGGTATTATATTATTACTTATGCGTGTTGTGGAAAATCTTGTTTATATCTTACTGCGGCTGCAAAACATAAGGTATCAAATGATTCAATTTTAGGTTGTTTTGCGGCTACAGAACTTAAGGTATCCAACCGAGTTGGTTCATTAATAACTTCATATGGAAATTCATTCATCGGAGTTGATTCAGTAATTTCGGGAGAACTTTGATTCATATTTACGTCTTCAGAAGATGACACACTTTCATCTTCATTTTCATTATCTTCATTAACTTTAGAAGATTTTGAAAGTTTTCTTTGTTCTGCATTCCAATAATTCTTCAACATGTTATCGGAACGCTTTTCATCGAATATACGTTCTATTTCATCAGCCAACTTTGTCCATTGAATTTTACCAGATTCTGTTCGATTGTTTTCAACCCATTCGTCGATAAACAATTTTTCCTCCTCGCTGAGAGATTTGCGATTAACTGGAATTAAAATCAAATTAATTCAAATTAAAAAAAAACTTAAAAGGCAAAATATTTACTCACGTTTTGGATTGAGGATAGTTGTCCATCTAAATTATAATAAAACCAAATAAATTTCTTTTTTTAGAAACAAAATTAAAAATAAATTAAATGGTGATTAATATTGATTAATACTTACCGCTGCCGTATTCTCTTTGACTTATATTGTGGAAGAACTTTTCGAGAAATCTTTGCGTAACATCCAGGAAGATGCCCCCATTTTAACATGCACTCTGAAATAATTTCATCAGCCTACGAAAAAGAATTTTTTTTTTTTTAAAAAAAAAAGGAGAAATAATAATTAAATAAATGTATTTTTTTTTAAAAAAAAAAAAAATTAATACGCACTTCTGGAGTAAAACGGAGCCCTTTTGTTTGTACTTTTGATTTTCCCATACTTTTTCAAAGTGAATGTTATCAGAGGTGAAGAGGAATTGTAAGAATTTTTCACTCCATTTTTATACTTTTTTTTCAATTACATCGTTTAGAACTTTTTTTTTTTACTAAAGGTAGTACAATTCGATCATTTATTCTCTTTTTTTGGTATATAATTTTCATGTGAATCAATTAAGGATCGAAAGTATATCCGCTCAAGGATTAAATCCCATTCGCGGCGATTATCTTATCTTCGCTTATCAACCTTAAAACTAAAAATACCACAAATAAAAAATCATTAAATTAATACTCGGTGAGACGTAGCGCACCATAATTATGTAATGCGTATAATAGTATAACAACATTTTCAATTTTCAATTGAAACAATTTGTGCGAATGCAAGAATAATGCACACTTGGTTGATACAATGGACTATTATAATAAATCATGCCAGAAATTTAGCCAATTAGCACTAATCCCGCTAAATTGCAAATAAGCTTAGTAATAAAAAACATTAAACAATGAATTTTTCTTTACTTTTTTGGGTTATAATGAGTCAATAGTTAAATAAAATTTCCGGAAAAAAAATTTTTTTTTTATTAAGAAAAATTTTTTAAACTAATTAGGTTATTACAGTACATTTTATAAAATATTTTTTAGAAAAAAAAAATAATAATTGTCGAAAAAAATTTTAATGACTAATTGTTTATCTGTTTATCAATTAATACATATTATTATTATTTTTTTTTTTATTGTAAATGGCGAAAATAGAAACACGATCCGAATTAATTTTACTCGATTTAAGAGGAAAATATTCAGTATACTTTTTTTATACTATAATGAAATCCTTTGTAACAAATGCAGAAGGAGAATTTTCAAGAGGTTAAAGAAAGAACCAATAATAAATCAGGAGCCACAAAATAAATAATTATCTTCTCTATCATCGGAAATTCGTAATTATTATCTTTTCTTATTCGTTCCTCGTTCGCGAGACTTGAATAATACAATTGAACAAATCATTCTCAAAAAGAAAAGTAGGAGATAATGTGGCTGGAATGGTTCATTGATAATATGGACACATGATTAGTGGCTGTATTACTTTATTGCATCTGATACAAGAGGGGTAAATTTGGGGCAATTGAAATACTAGCCCCAATTTGTAACATCGTTTTCAATTCGCCATTCCAAATTTTTACTTGAATACCACATGGCATTATGTTTGTTTTAGTTGAGATTATGCTTAATTATGGATATACTGTATTAACCAGCGATTTTAATAATAATCAAAATCAAAAATTTATGTTTAATTTATAAGCCAAATTAACAATACAATTGGAAATAATCCATTTGTTTTAATCAAAATTTGGATTTTGGTTAGACATGTTTAATAGTCCAATAATCCAAATAATCATTATTAATTACTAATGACTCAAACAACTTTCGATGTAAATTTTAATTTGATCGCTATTGATATGATATCATAATGATGAATTAAAAATCATGTGCACGATCCATACAAATTTATATAGATGGCAGTATATATAACCATGTACAGTCGAAGAAATAAATTTATTGGTACGAAAAAAAAAATTCGTTCATACTGCATTTACGTATGGAAATAATCACATGATACTGTTTCCCGATTTGATGTATCGTAAAACAACAAGTTGTTTTGACAACGAAATCGAATGGGACTCCATTCCGGAACGCCCACTCTCTTTATAACAAATTTTGTATACAATATATTTTAATGCGCTATAGCCAGTATTAATTAAATGACAAGCTTATAGCGAATTAATAATTAAAAATTCGTTATAACTTTTAATTTAAAAATCCGTTCGTAATACAGATAATACTGTAAGAATCTTTCATTTACCATATAGAATTTAATCGAGAAACCCACAGAATTAAATGAATGGGCATGACCAGTTGATGGATATTATGCAGGATTTTATTAATTGCCAAATGACGAGAGTCGACTGTATTCGCTTTTGAATTGTAAGCACTTAATTTAGAATGTGAACCTATTTACGATTAGATTATTGAACATAGAACAATTTAAAATTTCGTATAGCAGTGAATTTGAACATTGAACGAATATATTTAAAGTTAAAATTTTATTATGAATTATTTAAAACATTTATAACGTAGAGTTCTTAAACACATGAGATGAGCCAGGAATCGCTCTATTCAGGTACCTCTATTTTTTTCGTGTTTTCGCATCATCAATATAGTTTGGAGCGTCTCTTTATAATATAACCCACAAAAAGATTTCTAGATTAAAATAAGCAGAATTAATTCTTGATTTCTTTCCCGCAAAGATTTGGAGCAAAAATATTCAAGTATTTATATAAAGATATAAACGCACAATCAAACTGTTTGGTCATATAAATATCTAATCCAAATTTAGTTAACGGTGCCAAAAAATTCTTTAGTGACTTCTTTTCGCTTTTTTGTTTTTTTTTTTAACTTTGCTATTTTGGACAAGGTAAAACAGAACGTATCGGCTGATTCATTTTTAATTGATATTAAGTTCCATTTTAAATAATATAACAAAGCTTTCAACTTTTTTTGGGGTAAATTGATTGTTTTACTCCTTAAAATTGTTTGTAACAGAATAAATAAATAGATTATTAATTATTAATTTATCTTTTCGCTTTATAATAATTTCCATTTTTAAAGAAATCGGAAAAAAATTTTTCCGTGCAAATGTCAATCCATTTAAATTTATTTATGACATTGTTACATTGCATACAATGAATCCATTTTAGCCGATTTTAACATTATTTCCGGATGAAAAAGAGGGATTATGACATACAATGAACATGAATCATATTGTCTTTATTTTTTATTTTACCTTTTTTTATTTTTGTTTGTTAAAATAAAATTAATGCACTCCTTTTAATTATACGTTTCGTGTATATTACGATAATAATAATATGTATAAAATATTAAATTAAAAATGCACAGCACAACTCATTATTGATATCTAAATTAAAAAATAGGATTCATTGGTGGTATTTGTGGAATGTGAGGTGTAAAAAAATTCGGTTGAATACTAGGTAAAATAGGTAAGGGTTTAATATTATTAGTATTGCTATTGGTGTCACAATCAAAAGGACTCATCATATACGGTGTAATTTGTGGAAGATAATGTTGAAAGAATCTTGGTAGAATAGTATTAGGCGGAGGAGTGAAATCATTGTTATGGGTGCCATTGTCAAAAGGTTTCGTCAAATATGATGATGATGATTGTGAAGTGGGAGGTTGAAAAAAATCTGATTCGATAATAGTAGATGGAGGTGTAACATCACCATTATTGATACCATTTAAAGGCGAGTTTCTGACATCTTCATCATCATTATTCACAGAAAAGGGAACGATCGTGATAGATCTTGCAGCTTCCCGAATAGATCGGTTTCGTTTTTGTTTTTGTTTAGAACTCCACTTGTTTTTAATCTTATTAGTAGAATGAAGTTTACCAAAAACATTATTCATATCAATTTGACAATTTTTCCAATGGATGGCGCCGTTTTCTTTTCGATTGGTTATAACCCAACGATCAATGTATTTTTCCTCAATATCAGTAAGATTGTCATGATTGACTAATTTAGAAGGAAAATAATTACTTAATAAAAAAAAATTATGTGTATAGTATATCTCATATAATAAAAAATAGAAAATACATACGTTGAGGATTAAGTTCATTATTCCATCTAAATTTCACAATAACAAAGAAAAAAGTTCATTGTGAATCTACATTATTGATAAAAATATTTTTTTTAGATACATTAATAAAAGTAACTTACTGATGACTAATTTGTTTTGCCGTAAGCGGAGGAACCAATCTACTTATTTGAGCATAACGATCTTTATGATTCGCCAACTTTTTCATAGAACTTATAATAATTTCTTTCGTCTAATAGATAAATAATAAATTAATAAATTTGATTTTTCTTTTTAAAAAAAAAAATCTTTTTAATTAATTTACATTTGAATCCAATAATTTGCCCATTTTTTCAGAAAAAAGATTATCGAAAGAAAATAAAGTAAAAGAAAGAATGTTGAACAAAAAAAAACTGATTTCTCTTTCTAAAGAATTTTCCTCTTTCAAATTTTTTACTTTGAAAAGGAAAAAAAAATGAAAAAGAATAAGGAATGAAACAATCAAGTCTCTTTTGAATGAGCATTTTATATGATACAGAATAAATAAAAAGAAGAAACCGAACGTTTTCTAGAACGTTTGTTTATCATAAGAAAGTCATAGATATCTATCGATAATCTAAAATTTGTCTTTGTTTACCTTTTCTGTGATATATGAATGTGTATATATAAAAGAACAGATAAACAAACGCATATTATTAAATCCTCAAGATCAATAAAATTATTATAATTCTTGTGATAAATCAATTTATTCAAATTCAGAATGGAAATCCGGAATTAATTCCATAAAAGGAAATCCATTTTAAATAATCGTTTCCTTTCAAAAATAAGAAATGAACCAATTACGAAGTCTTTGATTGACAATTTATATATATTTTTACAAAATAAAAAGACGTTTTCTCTTTTCCAGAATATACTTACTGTATGAATGAAATATTTATTTAATGCATGCCGATCAAATCTTGAAAATATTTACCCGTAAATCCGTATGAATAAATCAAAATATTTGAAATTCAGAATAAAAATTCGGAATCCAATAGTAATCCAATCAATTAATTCCGTAATAAAAGACATTCGTTTTTCAAATAATTAAGTTGCGTATTACCAATTGTTCCATTCATCAAACTTTCAAACTTTCCATTCATTAAACCATGAAAGAATTGTTTTTATTTTGTACAACAAGGACCCTGATGAAATTTTCTATACTAATACAAATTACAAATTATGACACCACATGATTTGCACTAAGGTATTCAATGAACAAATACTTTTTTAAAACTACTAAAAAATAATTCAGAAAGTTGCATTAAATCACGTTACATTTCTTATCAATTTTAATTGTGAATTATCTTCTTCCAGAGATGCATAAAGAAAATAAACAAGCATCATATATATAAGCTGATTCAAATTATCTTTCGTTAAACTCATCCTTCTTAATTTCCTGCAAAAACGATGTCTAATAGTTTGGATTTTCAATAGAAAGAATTTCATGACCTAAATACTATAGTTTGTATATAGAATCAATGAACTTGTTATCTGAAGCGATAAATGTTGTGACGCCATCAGTCAGCCTAAATTATTGGCTAATTTACTAATACCTTAAGAAAGTTGGGAATCGTTATCGTAAAGTAAAATAATGTTGAAAGAATGTTGAAAGAAAAATGTTTCTCCTAAAAAGTTTTCCTCTTTCAGATTTGTTACTTTGAAAGGAAAAAATGAATAAGGAATAAACCAATCAAGTCGTCTTTTTGAATAGTAAAAAAAAAAAAAAATGAAGAAATGAACGTTTTCTAGAATGTTTGTTTTCACGTAATCATCGGAAAATCAAGATAACCTAAATTTTGTCTTTATTTACCTTTTCTGATACATAAATGGAATGTATATATACATAAAAGGGACAGATAAACAAATGCATATCGATTAAATCATCTAGCTTAATAAAAAAAATCATATCCATGTGAATAAATAAATTTTTTAAATAACACTTTCCTTTCAAAAATGAGAAATGAGCCAATCAAGTGAATTCATGCATGTGAATAATCAAGATAATAATTTAGAATAGAAATTCGGAATCAAATTATTCCGTAATAAAAGATATTCGTCTTTTAAATAATTAAGTTGCGTATTACCAATTGTTCTATTAACCAAACCATGAAAGAATTATTTTTATTTTGTACAACCAAGAACCTGATAGAAATTTTCCAAATTACAAATTATGACACCACATGATTTACACCAAAGTATTCAATGAACAGATACTTTTTTAAAACTACCAAAAAGAATTTCAGAAAGTTACATTAAATCACGTTGCATTTCTTATCAATTTTAATTGTGAATTATCTTCTTCCAGAGATGCATAAAGAAAATAAAGAAACAATCAAGCATCAAATATATAAGTAAGCTGATTCAAATTATCTTTCGTTAAACTCATCCTTTTTACTTTTCTGCAAATTGCAAAAACAATATCATAAGAATGTCTATGAAATTTCTAATAGTTTGAATTTTGCCTACTGTAGGGCCTCAATTTTGTATATAGAATCTATGAACATATAAATGTTGTGACGTCGTCAACCGGTCTAAATTATTGGCTAATTTTCTAATGCCTTAAGAAAGTTTTGCCCTGAGGTATGTTAACTCCACCATCACTTTCCTTTCCTCTTCCCTTTCATATTCTATTCAAAGTATATCCCATCCATTACATACCCATTATTAAATTTTAGAACTCTGGGAAGGCATTTTTACTACTTGTTTCTATATCTCTATGAGTCTCTATGAATTTCCAAACTCTTTACTTTTTTATACTATACATCAACCATATACCAACTATATCAACCATAGAAAAATCAAATTTTTTTTCTAGAACTTTTATATTTCATAAGGACTCATAGGGACATAGGGACAAATAATAAAGAACATAATAAATCAAATCAGAAGTCCCAAAATTGATATTAAAGTTGTCCTTATGAGCATCCCTATGTAAATTTTTATAGGGACAGAAAGAATTTCATAGGGACAACAAAAAAATCTGTCCTAGTTTGCATCCCAATATGAATGTGCTCTAATATTTCGAACATTGAAATACAAAATTGGCATACTTATACCGGCAACAAATATGGTGCGTTCCCAATAAGTGGATGGACCGGCTATACTAATGCATACTGGCTTAGATATGAAGTATTATTTATAAAGCTATAAATATTTTTCACATTTAACACTTTATTTTTCATAACAGACGCGTTTTTTAGTATAAAATTTATACCATATAATTTTACAAATAAACTGACTTTTATCAATAAGCAAAGTTGCTCAATAGGTATGGAGCTATATAGATATCAATTTTCACCATGTTAGCTCAGATATTTGTGAAGTTATACTTATTTTTTGTAATATTTTCGTGCAGATACTTTGTGGCGTAATTTAAGCACTTTGGTCAAACAAAACTGGCTTCTATTGAATAAACAAAGTTGCTCAGCAGGTATGGAACTAATTGCAAATTAATTTTCACTATGTTTGAGTGAATATTTATAGAGGTATTATTATTTTTTATAATGGAATTTATTGTGCGCATATATGCTCTTTATTTTGTAGCATAATTTCAGTACTTTAGTTATACTAAACTAGCTTTTGTAAATAAATAAAATTGTTCAATGGGTCTANTAGACACTAAATTTTGTCAATTAACCTGAATATTTATGTATGAATAAAAAGTATTTCTTTGTATTTTTTATTTTTTATTAAATTTAATAAAATACATATTATTATACACATAAAACATTTTATTTAATTTGAAATGTAATGTAATATTAAAAGTATTAAAGATATTGAAATTTTTTTTTTTGTTAAATATGAAATCAAAATATTTTTTCTGAAGCTTTGCATTATTTTTAAAAAATATTTTCTCTGACAAATGTTGCACAAAAATAAAAACATCCAATAAATTTTGTGGCTGGTAATTTCAATTTTAAACCAATCATATTTAAGGAAAAGGGGGGGTATAGGATAAAAATCTATACCCGGGTACAGGTTAAGGATCCCCTATTTAATTACTAAATATCACGTGATAGTGATTTTTTTATGGTGTCTTCTCACTTCCAACCAATAGAAGACAAACGTGCAGTTACTGCGGAGAAGTATACTGATGACGTCTTGCTGCGGTGTTCGAGCTACGGGTTTTACCGATCCATATTCTGGATAAAATAAAAACGGTTAGGAAAATAATATTAATATACTTAGTAATGCGTACATCTCACCATGAGGCACGTCCGAAATGTGTGACAGGTTACGCCGAAATCGGTGACAAATAACAGGTGACAAATAAATTTTGGACCACTAAAAAAAAACTGTCCCTCAGATAAATAGTGTTTTTGAACCTCGGGCTTGCACGTGATCATGTGATGCTAAAACCGCTAACCATCACTCCTTACTCTAAAGCTAATATATTCGGCGTAACCTGTCACACATTCCGAACCGGCCACCATGAGTCACAATGATGTCATAGATGCCATATATAATATTTTCCGCATTACATTATGTTGCACCAGATCATAACAAATACAACTAGTTGCTATAAATACTAAAGAAGAGGTAAGTCATTTCCTTACTGGATGAGTCTTTTTTTTTTAAAAAAAAAAAAAAAAAATCTGAAAAGTATTATTAGCTATGGAGTTACTTGGAGACCCTTTCGAGAACGAGCAGAGAATCGGAAATTTTATACGAAACGTTCCTACTACCTTACAGGTATGGCCTAAATATTGTGCCGTATTTTAAGAGAATATCGCATTAAATGTTTGTATGATATTCCAGAGAAATGAAAGAAAAGGAAGAACATTGGATTCTAAGTTGGAGACCGAAATTTTTGAGAAAGGAAATAGACGGAGCGATGATCCCAGTTGCCACTCCATGGGATGCTCTTGCCCTCTTCTATACGATCAACATTGGCGAACCTCCAATGCAGACTTTTCTCAATTATCAGATGGAATGGCTGTATCAACATTTAAAACAGTTGGCGAAGTGGATAATGATTTTAGAGCCAATGCCCATGAAGATACAACCATGGCCGACAGTATTAAATGTGGCGTGGAAATCAAACAACAAGTAAATTATGAAGGTCTCATTCGGAGTGTCGCTAATAGGAGACAGGAATGCCAGAAAACAAATAATAAAGTTTCAGCAGAAAGTCGATTTAGAGAATAACCATCTCTTTCCTCGGGACAATCATGGGAATTTGGTAAAGAGACGAGAGTCCTGGTTGTTCGGGAATTGCGCCGAAACGAATACATGGTTCCATCTAGTGTCACAGATACCCGAGCTACCAATCAGAACTTGTGCAATAATAATAGAAACACAAGAAACGAAAGCATGTTGCAAAAATTGCAAAATGATGATGGAATGCAAAACATGCAGAACACCAATGATCTTGCCTCACTCATTAGGATATTGAAGGATGAAGAACAATATCGCGAAGAGACAAACAAAGATATCTTTACTAAAGGCGAGAACTACCTCTTCACCGAAACGTATGGCATTACTGATTTCAAACTCTTGTTTGCATGTGGTGATTCAGTCTTTTGGCTAGAAGACCATGGTGTTATTTATTTTTGGTCTCGCATAGACGATAGCATGATACGCGGAGGAGAAAATTTGAAAGAAGCTTTAACAAATTATCTTTTTAATCAGGAAAATCTTCGTTATGTCGATGAGTTTACTCGCGAATTGGTACCATTAGATGCATATGATAAAGAGGCTGAAGAATGGGTAAATTCACCCGAGGCTTATATTAATATTGATGTAATTAAAAGCATAAATAGAAAATGAGTGGAAAAAGAATCAACAAAAAAAGAAAAAGAATAAAAATAAGCATTGACATGAAAATAGCTTGATTTTAACTACAATTAAATCCAATATGTCTTATAATTTGTAGAATACTTTATTTGCTAATTTGTATAAAAGTGCTGTACAAGAAGTATTTAAAAAATAATAAAAGCAAATGCAAAATTAACTGCAAATTTAAATGTAGAGATGCCTTTACAATTAAGAAAGAATAAGCGAAATGTATGATGCTATCAAAGAGGGAGGGATTACGCGGATCCTAGGCCATTTAATGCGAGTCCCAGCATCAAGTTATTTCTTTGCTCTATCACATTTATGTAGTATCTATAGCTAATTTTTTTCTATCACTATATCTAACTATGAGATTCCATTTTATACGAAATAAATTATGTTTACAAGATCCCCGCCAATATAAATCACTCATACCAACACAGATTATATAATTTTTGATTTTGGCTAAGTTCCGCAATAGAACTTTCACGAGATTGAATAATTTCGAATCTACAGCATAAATCGGGAAATTAGCAACTGATTGTAAAAAAAAGTAATGTAATGTTACCGATTCATACTTACTGTTACGTCTCATTTTCAGAATATTCAATCCGCCTTGACTTTAAGTATGATACTGCGCCAAACATTATTTTTTGATGTACTGCGTAAAACTTTTGCTGTGCCTTTGCATGTGACGAGATTCATGTGAATAATTTCACTGCGCCTATTATACGCGTGAAGATTTTCTTGGCGAAGATCAAAATGCCCATATATAACAAGAAGAGTAATATGACCGTTTTACTTATTCTTTTCATGTCAGTTCATGTGAATTTTTTAGTTATTTATGTTTCACATTGTACTTATTTCTTTGTTAAATAGAACAATATATTTTTATGAGCACATTCACTCTAACCTGATTCACATGCAATCAAGAAAAAACAGACGTTTTTTTAATAATAGCATCAAATATAGTAAAAAAAATTTGATATTATCTTTTTTGAATTTGAGAAACACATATTTAATCAATGACTAATTATAACGTGGCTACAATGTGTGCCATTGTTTGTGTGATTATCATTATTCAGTCTTTTCTCACATTTCCCGCCAATTTTTTTTTTTAGAAAGCAGGCTTTTGCTATAAACTCAAATAATTGAGTCTGTATTCAGTTGTTATAAAATCTCCGTAATTTTACTAATATATTTTATTGATAATATTATAAAAGTACGAAACACTTTAACGTTATTTTTTTCAAACAATCACGCAAAATTTTCTGATAAATGTTAATAAATTTTCAGTATTATACATACTATAAGAATTTTTTCGTATTTAAATCGTATCAGTATATTAGTAGTGTTTCAAGCGAAACTATTTTTGAAAATCCGAACCAGCCTCATCTACCAGAATATAATATAAGTGTTAAAATTATATATTTATTTTTTTTTAATATCAATACAATATGATGAAACAAATTAAAATGAGAAAATGAATTATTTAAAAGGGCTTACTTGAAAGAACCATGTATGCATAGTATCATCATGCATGAAAATCTCACGTTTTTCTTCAACGAGTCAACGAGAAGTTGTTTAATAACACTAGCTAATTATAATACGAACTTAAATATTTTGAACCGTTTAGTATTAATTGTTCATTTAAATTTACGTTTAAAAAAAATATTTTTTTTTTTATTTTACGTTATAACCCTAAATTATACCAATAAAAGATATTTTTTTCAAAATCATTACTGCTGTACTGTAGGTGCATCTTTACTGCTGCGAATAAAAATTCTTTCTTAATATTATCTATATATTTAAAATATTTGTGATAACCCCAAAAAAAAACTTAAAAGTTATTTTTCGAGCGCATTTTTATTATTTGTTGCATCTATTAATTTAAATTTGGTCATTTTTAAAAATGTCCGAATATGATAGATAATATCCTTTATTTAGTTATAGAAAAGAAAATTTTTTTAATTAATTATGTATATAAAAATGTCTCGACCCTCGAATAGAACTAAAAAAATTTAAAGAAAATAAAATTTATTTGTTTACATTTCAACATGGGAGAAATCGTAAGTTTAATAAAAATTATTAAAATTGTTAAAAAATTTTTTTTTTTTTTAACTTTTATCTTTTTTCAAAAAAGGTTATACAGAGGACAAAGGTTGAAAAAAAGATTGAACAATTACTTGATGATGACGTTAAAAAAGTTTTCACCGACAGGGTCATTTCACAGACAATCGTTTCACAGACAGCAAGGCGTAGTTATTAGTCTATAATCACAATTGGTAAAACTTTTAAATTATAAGAAATTATTGTTTTTTTTTATTATTAAATTTTAAATAATAAAAATCAACTTAGTTTTATATAGTATAAGTTAATAAAAAAATTTTGTCGGTAAAATGAAGTGAGTGCGACCCTTTAATATGATCAAATTGATCAAACGTGATATTCGCAAAATAATGAATTTTGTAAAACAATGGATTTTTTGCACAAAGAATTCTCATTATCATGCTTCGATGGAATTCGAATTGGTGAGTTTTCTATCTTTTTAATGTTAATTTATTAGAGGTGGCAACACTAATATCAAATTGCTCCCAATGTTTTTTTTTGGTATCATTTTTTGTGATGTCATATGTTATCACAATTTGGATCTGTAAAAATGTGATTTAACCGGCAAATTTAGACCGACATTTATAAATTTTGGCCAGCATTACGAAAATTTTTACCAAAATTATGATTTAATGATCGGCTATTTAACTTTCGGGTTCGGTTTATCTAATCTGGATATCAAATTGACACGCAGTTCTCGCCCTATGGAAAAAAAAAGTACAGAAAACATCCTACTGCGTTCTAAATGGGTTCAAATTTAGAACAATTTTTGGATATTTTGAACCCATTTCGGACGTTTTTTGGGATTTCCTTTTTCATAGGGTCGTTGAAAGAACAAAAGTCCTTTGGTCCACTCATGATCTTTTTCTAATATTTCTCTTTAATAATTTTCTCTTCTACCCTAATAATCTTAAAAGTGGTTGATTCGTAAGAAAATTTGGTGGTAGATCGAATTTTATAGTTCAATTTTCGTTATAAATTCAGTATGATTAAACGACTTGATTTTTATGGTCTCCATTATTAGTAATTCTTAAATAATGGTCGTTTGGGTAATACAAATCGCCTAAAAGGAGATTTTTCGATTTTTCCTAGAAAAAAATAGTAAAAGCAAAGAAAAATGTATTAACGTGTTATGTTATACAATAATAAGTCGCGTCATATAATATAATGTAACACATATTTTATTTATAATCTTTATCACATTCCAATTCAATAATAAAATGTTTTTGTCATACATAATCATGCATATTTTGATTAAGAAAGTAACAGAAAAAGTTTGCCCAATTATGACCTAATATGCAACGCGTAAAAAATATGGATTGTGACTCATGTATGCCATTATACTTTACTTGGTTTAGCCGATTAGCCCATTATTAAAAATAAATAAATTTGGTAATAAAAAAATAAACAAATAAATCTATATTAAGTAGTACATTACATAATCAATAATAAAAATACATTATAAGTTATCATGACACATCCTTTGTAAATTAAAAAAAAATTTATAAATACCTACAATTTTTTTAAGATTTTTTATCCACTGAATAAATTGCTTCCAAAAAACTTTTTTCTCTAAATTTAAAAAACTAGATTCACTGGATTCTCACTTTAAACTCTTTTCTCTCTTTTTCTCTCTATAATTTTATCTTTCTTTTTTCCTTTTTTTTTTAAAAAACTATATTCTCAGTCCCTTTAATAACCTTTCTCTTACTTTCCTTATACTGTATATAGAGGTTTTCCTCGTATCAGGCAAGGAAGGTCCAGTCGGGTAGTTGAATATCTCCTATCTGGCTGGTTTGTTTCTTTTTAAAATTCCTTTAAACTTCCTCTTATCTTCCTTATACTGTATATAGAGGGTTTTCTTCGTATCAGGCAAGGAAAGACTGGTTAGATAGTCGAGTATCTCTCCTATCTGCGGTTTGGTTTAGATTAGAATTCCTTTTTTTATTTCCCAATATTTACTATGTTTATGAAGCAATGTTGAAAACTAATGAGATCAGTGACGGGGAGATATCAACAAATAAAAGAAAGAAGAAATACTACTTCAAGATAAAATAAGAAATATGCAACAACTCTAAGAAGTGGCTGGGCGAAAATATACTTCCAGAGCACGAATGTCTCAAATATTGAAGAATTGCTGAGATAATCTGGATCTCGGAGATGTTCTGATCCTTCACTATTGGAAATGAGAGGAGAAGTATTCAAAATAATCAACCCATTTTAGCATGTTGAAACGTAAAAATTAAACCTAAAAAAGATTAGAATAAAAAAAATAATAATAAATATGGGTAAAACAAATAATAGAAGATGAGTACAAGATAACAAAGAAGAGAGAAAGGTGGAATAAAAGAAAATGAAGTTAAAAGAAGCATTAAGCAAAAGAAAATATTTGCTATCTGGTGAATGATTAAAAAAACAACAAGAAATATAAAAATTGTTGGACTTTGAAAGAATAATAAAGAAACAGGTTGTCAATAATAACAGATAAAGAAGAAACTAAAGAACTTTTCCAAAGATGAAGATAAAGTCAAAGAAGGGACAAGATTGAAAGAACAATTTGAAGAAAAAATGCATATAAACAAAGAAAGGTATACTGGCTTAGAGAAAAGTTGGTAGTCATTTAATTGTGGAAAAAAGTTGGGAATAAAAGATATAATAGATAGCAGAAATAGAAGGGAATAATGATATAAAAATAAAATATGAGAATAAAATCAACAAAACAAACAATAATAGAAAAAGATAAAATAATACAAATGAAGTAGTAATATTAGATTTTCTTATTTTTTTTTAGTAATTTTATTTTATTAAATGTATTAAAGAATATATTTTTTAATAAATTAATAAATAAAATAATTTTTTAAGATTTGTAAATTGTTTCGACCGGATAATCTAATGGATAATTCGTACTATTCTATAAACATTTTCTAATTTCCAAAAACGATTCTATCAATTATAGTATAATTCATTTATTTAGATAAAGACTGGACGAATGTTGGTATTCACAAATATAAACCACAAATTAAAATAGGCTTACACTACTTTGAAAAATCAAAGATTTTCATTTTGATAAGCAGAAAAATCGAAATATACAGTATATACAAATATTTACAAACAGTTAATATACGAGTATTCAAATAACAATCGGAATAACTTGTTAAAGAAATTTAATAATATTATTAAATCGTACTTTATTCTTTTGTACGAGAAATGAACTATTATAAAATATAAATTAAATGAACTACTGTAGCAAAAAAGTCTTTATCGTTTTATTTATGATGTTTACTTAGGAAAATTTATGGTAATAATAATTAAATCCATCAAAGTGTTGTTTGACCGAAGTATCAATGTTACCGTCACGTGAAGCTGATAATCGTGGACTAACAACCTATCTAGTTAAAAAACGATTTTTACTGGATGTTTCATGATGTTACACAATTTCCTTGCGCATAAATGTATAAAAGAATTTTTTTTCTAACGTAACATTTTCATTTCTCCTGATAGAAATTATCACTTACTGTATTTTTTATTAAATAAAATTTATTCAAATTATTTTCTCAAATAAACTATCGTTCGTACTATGAGTTGGTATGAAACATGTGAAGAATGTAAACAAAGAAATATTGGGCAACAATGGTGTAACCTGTAACGCAAAACGGTTTCAACAAAATTTCAAAAATTGGACTAGTGATGATGATAATATTGACAAATTTATTCAAGGTACTCTCCATCAGCAAATTTTTGATTATAAATTATTAGAGCGGATACCTTGTTATAGATTTTACAAAAGGCGGGTTTGACAAAATGTACAGTATATAACAAAACGGTTTAATAGATTTATGATAATAGAATTCAAAATTGGAAAATTATGAATTTGTAGCTCTCAAAAGTTAAAAAAAAATGTTACATTAAACTTTATCAATGAGGTATAAATTAAATTTATCATTTAATGAATTTTTGAAATAATGATTTTTACTAATGAGTAATGAATTTTTTATAAATGTATATTTTAGATTACATCACATCATAAAATTATGGGTAATTTTAATTCTATTATTAGACTTTATGGAATAACGACGCAAAAAAATTATATGATGATTTTGGATTATGCAAAGTATGGAAGTTTACGAGATAAAAGTTATGATAAATTACATTTATATATTAAGATTAATGATTTATATTTTATTGCAGATGGGCTTAATGTAATTCGAGCTAATTCATCAAGATTTACATATTGGCGATATATTTTATAAGGATAACGTTTGTATGACTGATATGGGATTATGGAAACTTGCAGATTATAATGCATTAGACAATACAAAAAAAAAGCGTTTATTTTACCTGAAATTTTAAGAGGATACCAAAGCGGCTGATATTTAAACTGTAGCTTGGTATAATTATGTATGAAGTATTTTCTGGATTACCTCCATATCATGATGTAAGCCGTGATGAGCAATAAAAATCTGCAAAGGACTTAGATTAAGGTTTAATATTAAAGTACCCCAATTAATTATACCATTTATACGTTTAATTAAAAGATGCTTAGATGCAAATCCATTAAATCGACCAACTGCAGATGAAATTTTGGAAATTTTAATCAAGGACTTAATGCAGAATGATTGCAGAAGAAACAGAATTACAAAATCAAATCGAAGAAGCAGATGAAATCAACAATAAATTACAAACTAGTAACAATGGACTTTCTACCAGTTTATCATATGAAACATATTCTGAAGTTATTTATACAAGTAGATTACTTAATTTTAATAATCTTTCTGAACCAAAAAATTCTGATGATATAATAAGTATGGAATATTCAGGTAAATAAATTTCTATTTTGTTCAAAAAAAAAAAAAATAATCATAATAATAATAATTAATAAAATTAATAAAATTATTTCATTCGATAGAAACTCTACAAGTTGATATTTCTCAATTGAAAATTAACGATGATGGTAAAATTTTAACTTATATAATAACTTTATTTATTCTAACATAATTATTTTAAATATTTTTTTTTTTTTTTAGAATCGAAGAAATGAATATAAAGGCGAAAAAAAAATTTAGAGAAAAAAAGCAATCGTCTTGTAATTGCTTTAGATTTTTAATTTATCTATATATATATTTTTTTTTATTCAAAGAATTTTTTTAATTTAAACCTTCATCTAACGTTGGATTTTTTTTACGCCTTATTATGAAGTGAGAAAAACATTTATATGAAAGGTATTAAAGTATAACAGATAATTAATTATATATCTCTTATATTTATTTATTAAAAAAAAATTCAAACACAATAATCTTTAATATATATTTTTAATATTAACTAATATATTCTTTTTCTCTTTCTCATTCCCAGAATTATATCAATAAAAGACGATTTTTTTATTACACCTATACTCAGATTTATGATCACTCTTATTATTCCAACGGTATGTAGTAATAAGTTTGTGATTATATTCTCACCGTTTACGTTCTAAAAGATCTTTATTATATTAATTCTTCCAAGTTTTAATTTTATTATGTCTTTTAAAAAAAAAGATTTAGTCTAAAAATTAGTTCTTTATTGACTTGGTGGTGTTGGAAAATCGGAAATTAATCAATAACACAAAATCCGAAATCAATCAAATAATTATTTAACTAGGATAAGGTTCTAAAAAATTCCACGAACGTCTCCTTCTTTCAAACTATTTTAAAGTAATTATGATACTTTTTTTAATCTATCGAATTTGAAATTTCAATGTTGTAATAATACTGTATTAATATTATTATTAAAAAGAGAAATAAAATATATCTTGCAGTCGGTATTTATCAATCCAATTTAAGAGTTGTATATATAAGGTATATGTGATCTCATTATGAAAAATTATTAATTTTTTAAAATTTACATTTTATTTATAAATCATTAAACTGAAAATAACAAAAAAAAAAATTTTTTTTACACCAAAATAAAAATAAAAGGATTATAATACAACAAATTTCCTTCTATACATTATTTAATTAAATAATTCTCAAAATTATAAATTAAAAGAAGAAAACTAAACTAAAAGTTACTTATTTTTAGGGATACAAAGCAGAGAACATCCAATCGGGTTGCATCTGGAGAAATTTCATCTTCTAGAGGACGTAAAGGAGGTAGAGGAAGTGATACAATATCCTTTTTATTTTTGTCATAACTAACGTTTTGATGAATTTCATCTAGAGGACGTAAAAGAGGAGGTAGGAGAGATGATACGATATCCTTTTTATTTTTGTCATAATTAACGTTTTTTTGTTGTTTGTTTCCAGATTTTCGATTTCTTAGATTCCAAAAATTTTTTACCATATTTTCCGAGCGTAATTTACCGAATTTTTTTTCAATTTCAGAAATTAAGGGTTTCCAGCGAATTTTACTGTTTGGAACTCTATTATTTTCAACCCATTGAATGATAAATGATTTTTCATCTTCTCCAAGAGGTTTTTGATGAACTAGAAACAAAAATTCGGATCAATTACAGTAAAAGAAAAACTTTTTTTTAAAAAAAAAATAAAATTTACTTACGTTTTGGGTCGAGTGTGCTTATCCAACTAAATTATAATGAAACCACAATAAATTAATAAATTTTTTCAATAAAAAAAAAAAATAATTAGAATTAATAATAGAATATCTCACCGTTGTCGGATTTGTTTTGAGGTATATTGTTTGTTAGTCTTTTCACTAATTATCACATAACAGTTGGGAAGATTTCCATATACTTTCATAAGCTCTATAATTTTATTATCAAACTACAAGAAAGTTTTTTTTTTAAAAAAAAATAATAATAATAATAAATTTTTTTTATGAATTAATAACATACTTCTTTTGTAATGCGCGGTCCTCTTAGTTTCGACATATTGATGAACAATAATAATAATTTTTTTTAAAAAAAATATGTATATAGAAAAGAAAATATTATTTTTCGTTTTTTTTTTTCAGATTTGGGAGGAAAAAAAAGCGGAGCAGAGCGGTTGTTTTATACTCTTTTTTTTTACTTAATATGTATGCATAGTATACTAGTATAAAATGATTTGTTTGTTTTCTAAAATCAAAATATTTTATTAAAGATCTTAGTACTTTTACAGTTTCCTTTTTCAGTTAGAGAAGAGAAAAAAAAAATTTGTAATTTCGGAGAATAAATTTGGGCCTATCGTAAATTTTTTTATTTTAATGTTTTCTTAATGATATCATTGTCCCATTATGATAATCACAAGGGGGATCGTTTCAATTGTATTATCTAAAATTTAGCGGGATAAATATTGATAACCTTATTTTTTGGTGGTATCTCCAAATATATTTTAGAATACCGTCCTTACGTACCCTGACTAATGCCTTAACAGTTACACAAGCGGGATGCCGGATGATATTACTTATTTAATGTTAAGTGAAAATAATGATGAAAGCCTGAAATTTTTTAGAATAAAAGTTTATTTTAGCTAGTGTAGAAATAAAAAACGATCCCTGACTTGTATAAAAAATGAATCACGCTAATTTTGGAATTTCTAAATGACAATTTATTAGCCACATGGTCGATCCTTGTGACAATAGACTCTTTGAATTATTACCATAAACATTTTAAGATATTCTCGATTTAGTAAGTGTATTGATTAACACATTATCCTTGGTAAATGTTTAAATATCTGTGTTGACACTGATTTATTATAGTAATTCTGTAATAATTAATTAACAAAGGTCTCACCTCTCACCAAAATATCATCTTAATCTTATTCGACCTTTATCAACCACTCAAAAAAAAATAGCAATTATTTTCAATCATATGAAGAGATTCAGACTATCTAATAGTTTTATTTATTAATCATGAGTAATATGAATTTCATAAGCAATTTACCAGCAGTAGAAAAAAAAATTCCCACATCGCTTTAAACAATAGAATATATGTACAATGTACAAATATTAGAATTAAAATTTGTTTGTTTATTAAATATGGAAATTTCATTTTAAAAGATATCTGATATTTATTTTTTTTTAAAAAAAGTCTTTATAAGTTTAGTGTCAATTTAATCAATGTTACAAAAATAAACATGCATATGATTCTTACGCCCAAGATCTTCAGATTTCATTATTTCCTGTGTAGGATAGGAACCTTATTAGCATACAGTATTTCTTTTTGTAAAGCGGTCTTTTTATTCGTGACATATTAATGAATAATAATATATATATTTTTAAAATATAGGAAAAGAATATTATTTCTTGTTTTTTCAAATTTGCAAGAAAAAAAAAGGAAATAATACATATACACTTACCGCATTTGTATCAGTATAAAATGATTTTTATTTGTTTGCTAAATTTTTAAATGTTTTCATTAAGGATCTTAGTACTTTACGATTTCCTTTTTAAGTTAGAGGAGAGAAAAATTTGTAATTTCGGAGAATTTTTTAGTGTTCTGATGATATCATGATAATTACGAATTGGATCCTAAATTTAGCGGGAAACCTTATTTTTGGCAGTATTCCAAATATATTTTAGAATACCGTACCTATGTACCCTGACTAACGCCTCAATGACTGATACAGTTACACAACCGAAATGTTATACAAAAATTAATTTCAAAATTGATGCTCCCTAAAAATAATATCGATTTTTAGTTCGAATCACGCTAATTTTGGAAATTATTTATTATTCACATAGTCGATCCTCTTTGAAGTATTACCATATACAAAAGATATTCTGAAGCAGGTACAATCTCGTGTAAAAAAAAAAAAAAAAAATATTGAATAAACAATAAATGTATTAGCAAACATTTATACATCTAAATATTTGTGATACAACATTTCAAAGAATAGACACTTAATGATAATTCAAATGTTGTATTATAATAAAAATTAATTAACAACGCATAAAAAAAATTTTCATTCATCATTTTAACAATAGAATATATGCACAATGCACAAATATTAGAATTAAAAAATTTGTTTGTTTAATAAATATGAACATTTCATTTTAAAAAGATATGCATTTTAAATAAGAGTCCTTATAAGCTTTAGTGTCAATTTACGTAATGTTAAAAAATAAATAATACTTCTTTTGTAAAGTGCGGTCTTTTAAAATTTGTGACATTTTTTTTCAAATATTGGAAAGAAAATATTATTAATCGTTCTTTTCAAATTTGTGGGAAAAAAAAGATATTTATTTATTCGGAAGCATATGAATTTTGTACTAGTATAAAATGATTTTTGTTTGTTTGCTGANTTTTAAATGATTTCATTAATGATCTTAGTGCTTTGAGATATCCTTTTTAGTTAGAGAAGAGAAAAAAAAATTGATACTATGTTAATTATTAGGGGGGATTGACTTAGATCGTTTATTCATTGAATTTGGCGGAATAACCTTATTTTTTGGCGTTTCCAATTATATTTTAGAATAATGTACCTTACTACTCTGATTAACACCTCAATTACTACGCAATCGGAATGCCGGATGATTATGATGCCGAATTTTAGTTAGTGTAGAAATTCAAATGAAGCCAAAAGGAATTTATCAGCCACACAGCTGCCCTTTGAAATATTACCATAAATGGTTAAAATATTCTCTTCGGATACAATCTCGTAAAAAAACAAATACTGAATTCAGTAAATATATTGGCTAAATACATTATCTTTGGGAAAACGTTTAAAATATTTGCAATGCAGCATT
>QKYT01000725.1:2271-14245 GCA_003550305.1 Glomus cerebriforme
CATATGCCATTTTGAGATAAGAGGATCTGTTATCTTTCCTGAGAAAGTCATTAACTTCTTCACGGAGATCCTCCATCACTCCCATAGAGATGTTCACCATTCTAGACCAATATTCTTCTTTCGAGATTCCATTGCCACCATCATATGCCTCATCACATTCCTGGAAGCACCCTTCTGGACAGACTAGATATAAGGAATCAGTGTCCCCATATTTTATCTGAAAACCCCTACTTTTAACGAAATCTGCGACAAGTTTGAGATTTCTCTGCCCAGCCGAGGTGACGCCCCCAGCAAGTTCAAGTATGTAGAACGGGGATATACTATTCCCGGCCTCACCATAGAATGTATTCATGTATACCTTAAGAGCATATTGTTTTGCATCCGAGCACGAACAGTCAAAACAAACTGAATCATATTCTGCCATGAATTCATGTTTTTCTTTATTAATAAAATGGTATAAATTTTTGCTGAGGCAGGCACGTTTTTTTCCTCCACATTCGCTAAAATCCGCTCAATAGCCCCCGATAATGATAAGCCTTTACCCATTAAACCAATAACCAGATCCATGTCCTCCTTTTTCTCTTTCAAAGGAGCAAGACGCTTCTTCATCTCATTCCGTTTACTAGATAAATGTTCCAACACAATGGCATAGAGACCCTTTTCTTCGGGAAGATTATTATGTTGGATAGACCATGCAAGAATATCCCGACCATTGAATTTAAAACTAATTTCATGGAGCTTTTTACCGCTCCTCTTTAGAGATTCAGCACGCTCTCGAGATAAAATGATTTTATCAGGNGAGAGGTTGTATGTCATAATTATGCTAGGGTATAAGAATGCAAAGTCTAAGCCAGTTACAGGACGTTTATTTTCAAGCCCTTTTATTGGCGGGTAGACGTAGGCTCCAGGGTATTTCCCTGTTTCCGTTTGCTTACATGAAATTGTGCTGGTTAACTTCCCTTCCCGCCATGCACTAGCACCCAAAAGATTACATANCTTCATTCCTCCTGCGAAATAATGTGCATCATATAGTGATAAGAAAGATATGGATACTACCTCTCTATATTCATTGATCACATTATGTTTAACCATCAATCGTTGACAGCTAAGAGCGTCAATAATGCAATATTTGGCGATCTNATGCATNTGCTCGGCCNTTGTAGCGTTAGTTTCTTTCAACGCATTTCTGTAATACTTGAACATGCNGTTAAAAGGCATATCCAATTTACTTTCGAGCCCACATTCNTTTAAGTAGAATGCTAGACTGCTTTTTTCAGCCTTAGAATAAAGTTTCATAAAGCAGGGACGGACATCGATAGCTACACACCCGGGGATTTTAAGATGTTTCGAATGGAAATCCCTATCATTAACCTTTATTGCGTTATATTGATATTGCCATTTTGTAATCTTTTCGAGGCTTGAAGGTTTTAATGACATTTGATTGTACATCCATTCGAGAATCCCTAGCTTTTTCGCTTTCTCTACAATAAATCTCCAGTCATATTGTGAATCGTTAAAACCTATTTGTATATCCGGGGCTANTAGTTTCCAACACAAGGNGAAGGCTTTTAANAGATTTACTTGATTTCCNCATATAATTGTGATCCAACGCGNATCTGGCACAGTTTCAACATCTACGAGACAAATTTGTTTTAATGGATTAGGGTCATCTTTCCAATGAACTGACATGCAGATCATAAAAACGTTAGATTCATCGCTCTGTGCAGTAGGGAATTTACCTAGTCTGAGCGAACTATATGTCTCTATATCCCATGTGAGAACCAGAGTTCGATCCCTCAAAAGTGCTGAAGAAATTAACAGTTTTTTATACTCATCATCGCTTATTGGGCTGTAATTGTTCACGGATATTCGGAAGAGATAATTATTTTCTGACATTATGTATGAATAATTACTTAATAGCGCCTAGCTTGAAAAAGGTAATCTCTCTTCACGGGCTACTTTGCGATAATAGTACTGGCAGTTTAGATCATCNGAGGCTGTACACATTCCAACAGCACGAACTGCTTTTAATGCATTGATCCGGTCATAGTGGTTCCATGTTCTCACACGGATATATGATTTCTTTTCTGTATGGTATCCTTGAAGTAGGAAAGCACGAATATTCTCGAACCCAAATTTTGTTGTATTTTTGAGTGTAACTGATAAAATGCGTGCTAATATGATCTTAAGTGAAGAGGGGGAATGGTTTTCAGGCACTTCAACATCAAAGAATGGTCGGATGCCTGTAATATTTACGACTGCCTTTTGCCCATTAATCAAAGAACCGGTGATACGCAAGATATAGGAGGAATACCCCTCGATATCATCACTAATTTCAGTAGGCATAAAGTGTATGGGTTGCTTGCCGGATAGGCTTTGTTGAAGTATAGCGGTCATCCCATTATCGAATTCTGCCACAATATCATTACGTGATGGAATACCAGTTAAGGGGCTGGTGCCGTCATAGCGGAGGGCTGGGGCGGTTCCGGTGTAAGCAGTTTGGTCAGAAATAGTTGAGCTATGCATGTCGTCAGTAGATAAAACTTTATACACTCCAATATAATTCTAAAATGTTTAATTTTTTTTTTGTCCTTTGAAAAAAAGAGACGTATAGCAAGCTAGTAAGCAAATTGTAAAAGGAAGACAAGCAGATATGCATCCAGAAGATAAGTCTTCTGCGAATTCTATTATATAAATATTGGCAGAAGACTTATACCACATATGATAGGTACCCAGGTATGTGTATTCAGGTAGCCTTCTGCGAAATCTATTATATAAATATTGGNAGAAGGCTACCTTAACACTAGTATGTATCCGGGTATGTGTATTCGGGTAGCCTTCTTCGGAATTATTATATAAAAAAAAATGGAAGAAGGCTTCATCTCGATGGTATGTACTTGGGTATAGCATGAAGTCTTCTTCGGCGGATAGAAAGATTCTTAATAGGTGATATTTAGGGTAGATAACTTCATAATCTATTATATAAATATTGGGAGATGTCTACCCTATCACTAGCATGTATCCGGGTGTAGCATCCAGGGTAGGTAACTTCATAATCTATTATATAAATATTGGAAGATGCCTACCCTATCACTAGTATGTATCTGGGTATGTGTATTCGGGTAGTCTTCTTCGGAAATATTATATAAAATAATGGAAGAAGACTACCCTAACACTAGTATGAATCTGGGTATGTCATCCAGGGTAGTCTTCTGCGTAATCTATTATATAAATATTGGCAGAAGTCTACCCTATCACTAGTATGATGTACCCAGATGAGACATAAAAGCTACATCTCGATGGTATGTATCTAGGTATGGTATAGCCTTTGCGTAAGACTTATCCTTCCTAGATATGTACCGGATATGATATGAAGCCTTCTGCNGAATTATATTATATAAAAATGGCATAAAAGCTACATCTCGATGGTATGTACTCGGGTATAGCCTCCGCGAAATATAGAGGTATACCAAAAAGAGATACGAAGTTGGCACCTNCAATTCTCTAACCAACAGATCAAACCCTAAATGCCACTCAAATATCCCACAAATATCCTTAAAAGTTGCGGGAAGGNGACGGGGGAGGGAAAGACTAGAGCCTGACCACGTGATATCAAAAATTTAGGCGCAGTAAGTTAACGATAATTTCGGCCAGATTTTTGGATACAATAATTCGGCATTCATGGTGGGTGAACTAATAGAATATCTCTGAATTGATACTGTNCTGGATGTCATCTGACGTCGAGCNCTCTGGNATCACTATCATATGATTCTCCTAACAATATGTGTCACTTGACACAGAGCCCTTTGGGATTACTATCATATGATTCTTCTAACAATATATGCGTAGAGTACTTTGGGTGCANAAAATAAACAATATATGCNTAAAGAATCACCTGTCACTGAGCCCTCTGAGAGCACTATCAGATGACTCTCCTAACAATATATGTATTTTCTCGCAACACCCATTTTATAAATTCGCTTAATTTCGGCCAGCATTATTCCACAATTTCGGCCAGTACTATTCCATAAATTNGGCCAGAACTTTGGGCATAATAATTCNGCACCCAAGCTGGCATAAAACTGGTAAAGTAATAGAACCTTTCTAACTCCCTGCCAGTTTCACGACAGTTTCCTGCTAGTTCCAGGACACTATCAAGTCACTAGCATGGCGCCAAGCAGGATCCTCAAATCATGTGTTCTAAAGATCAGCCGAAATTAAGGCATAGTGTTGGCCGAAATTAATCACAGATCTACTGCGCCACCCGACGTGATATTTTTTTTACCATAATTTGGCATTTTGGTAGGCAACCAAATAGGCGCACNGTTCATCCATAATTACTAACCAATAGGTCACAGAGAGAGGAAACGGACCTCGTCTTTAGGACATATTAATATTTATATTATATCAACCTAGAACATATTAATTATTAGATTATAACGTCCTAGAACATATTAATTATTAGATTATAACGTCCTAGAACATATTAATTATTAGAGTAAAATGTTCTAGGATATAATAGTCTTGAACAAGTAGTGTCTTAGGACATACTAATATATTAATATATTAGTATGTCCTAAGATACTACTAGAATTAAAAAATACAATTTATTAATTATCTCGCTATCCAGTAATCATAAAATAATGAAATATAGCTCATTTGATTCGCCTCACTGAGACGTATCNAATGGTACTAATTTCGCATTTCTAGGTGCGATAAATATCGAGATATTGCATTTTTTGTTTATTTTTTTACGATTTATCAAATATCTTGATATCTATCGTACCTAGAAATGCAAAATTAATACCATTCGATACATTTCAGTGAGACGAATCAAATGAGCTATATTTTATCTTTTTATAATCACTGGATAGCGGCGAGATAATTAATAAATTGTATTTTTTAATTCTATAGTATACATATTAGGTACCCGATGTATAGCAGATTTTCTGCATTTTGGGTACCTGATATTTATAAGATATCTGTAAGATAGATCAGTTTTTGACCAGTGATAGATGCCACCCAAATCCCAAAATCAATTTGGACATATAGTAAAATCCCAAATTATTTTGGCACTTTACTTAATAAATTATATATAAACTAAATGAATTTGTACATTTCAAATTATATTTATGACATCTCAAAATAATTTGGATGGCATTTATATTCTATTCCTCTCCTACTCCTCTGTTGCAGTTATCTATTTCTGTTTCAATTGCACTTCATCCAAAAGGGTTTATAGTAAACATTTAAAATGGGCTTATACTAAGTCCTTTAGTTATTATAAATGCTTAAACAAGTTTACTATCTCTCTTTCTAATTTTGTATGAGATCCCCTTAATCATCCTAATTATTTTAAAGCTAGGACCAGTCTTTATAACTCCAAATAGGATTGAATTACTGATCATAGATCACATTTTCTTCATTTAAACTCCTTTCATCTAATTTAAAAACTCAAAAGAAGAAATTAGTTCTTTCTTCTCATGAGCTCTATAATCATATAGTCTATAATTTCATTCATCATTCTGATCATATTGGGGTAGCTTCTTCTGTTGCTTCCTCTAATCATCATGCTGCTCCTCTTTCTCATTCGAGTCCAAGTGTTTCTACTCTTATTCCTCCTTAATGCAGATGCCCGGTCCTTGTTAATAAAAAATTTTTCAATGTTGACTTTAATTGCAAAGATGGTCTTCTTTCTAAAGTAGAATACCATGAACATCTTACTCATGTAAATGACTTGATTTCTCATTATTTGACATCTCATCCTTCTCTACGTCCATTTCTCATAGACTCTCTTAAGGATATATATAATACTATTATACCTAACTCACTTTTACAGTGTAATGTGAGTATCTTTCTCTGTTCTATTAGTGACCTTTTACAGTGAACTGGTACTCCTTATTACTGGCCTGCTGAAGATTTTTATCTTCTAGATATTTTTAATTTTTGAATTTAAACTTCTAAATATATCTTATCTTATATTTTTATAAAATAGTTCTATTATTTAAATGTTTAGGTAATTATAGTATTAGTCTTATATAGTTCCTTTTTTTTTCTCTTTTACTTTTCTCTGTATTTTGTGAACTTAATTTGTATTATTTTTTCTACTGCAAAAATTGTTTTAACATTCTATACTTGACAATATTTACGTACAGTATTTATTTTTAATAAATAAAAGAAAAATACGTGCATGATGATTTGCAATTCCACCAAACTTAGCTCTTTCGTTATTACATCATGGTCTCTACACTTTTTGCTAAAGATGTTATTATGTTACATGCTTCTACTGATACTGCTCAAGTTTCAAGATTTCCATCACTGATCTCAGCCTATGTTCTGAACTTACTATCTAAGGTATTGTTTCTAGAAACCTTCTGAATTAAACTTTTGAACCAGATGATTCCTTTAATAGATCTGACAGTTTGGATGATTAGATTATGGCTCTCCTTTAATTTATTTTAAGGAATTGGAAGGGATACTTTCTGAATAGTTGACCTGATTGCTATCTCTCATTATAAAGTAGTATATTGGGTATGTTTTTATATTAGGTTTATAGTGTAGGTATTTAAATTAGTTTTTACTTTTTAAATTCTTGTTTTATGTAAACTAGATAGAGATAGGTAGGGCTCCAATCAGTTCAGTTCAGTTCAGTATTTGTCAAAACTGATACTGAACTGAAATTATTGGTATTGGTATTAGTAATTCACCAAAATATTCATTTCAGTTTTTGACCAAACTGATACCGGTCGGTAAATACCAAAAACTGAACTGATTTACCAATTTTTTTTGTAAAAAACTTGTATTAATTAGACTAGAGTTTTTCACCAGATTATTTTATGAATAATATAGGATAACCCATTTGAATAATTTAAGATTCAGATATCCTATTAAATAGGATAACAGATAATTCAGATAAATAATCCTAGGATAATCTGAATTATCCTAGGATAACGTGTTATTTTATATAACAACAATATTTTTAAGTTTTAATGAACTAGCTAAATAAAATTATTTATCATTAAAAAATGTATTTTTAAGAACTTATATTCTACAATTTCAGGTTTAATAATATATAAACATTCAAACCTCTAGCAAATTCGCAATTTATACTACAACAATTTCAAGCAAGTAAAAAAGATTGTTAATATTAATGATTTTAAAAATATTTTAACTCTAACATGATTAATGATTTAATCTCTAAATAACTAAATTAGACTTTTAGTAATGAATTCAGGGTTATTGTATATAATTTACTTGCTACAGCCTACAAAAAAAAATAAATATATTAAATTTTTAATATTAAATATTTTTATTTCTCTGATCCTACTAGACTACCACCAAACTTATTGTTAAAATTTAAGCAACAACAAGAAATATAATGATGTAAAAAGTGGATTATTTCTTTAATTAATGTTCGGAAAAAACTTTAAATTTATTTACAATATGCTATGTTAACAATAAATTTGGATTTACTACCACTATAGCACTACTAAACTTTTCAACAACATTTCAATTTACAATTATATCTAATTATTTATTACAATTCTAATTATTATTTTTTCCTATTGATATGATTACTAAAAAACTCAAGTAAGTTTTATTTTTTAATTATTATATTGATTTTTTCTTTCTTTAGTATAACTAATTTAATTATTAGTTAATTTTATTTTAGATTTATTACTTTGATTTTGGATTGCAATAAACATTAAAAAGACTATCCTGTATCATTCATTTTGGATAATTTTCTAAAAAGAGTTTTTTTTTCATAGTTTATAGTAATTACAATCTTTTATATAAAAAAAACTATAATATTAGTAAAATCAGTGTAAAATCTATCATATATTTTTTATCATCACAAATAAAACTAATCCTTATTATTTCTATTTATTATTATTAATAAAATATATGAACTATTATTTTATAAATTGAACATGTATTATATCTAATGAAAATAAGAATATTATTTCTTTATTACTTGTCATTATTAAACATTCCACCCACTAAATATCCATTTCTTTTTAAAAAAATCAAAGCTTCAAACAAATCCTCCTTCATATTTGTTCTTTTTGCAGACATGATCAATCTAGCATCACTGAAAACCCTTTCACTCGCTCCTAATGTTGCTTGAATAGATAAATACTTGCATGCTAGTTGAGCTAAAATTAAAAATTGTCCCTTATTAATATCCCACTACTTTAAAGGATCTTGATCATTTCAAACTTGTGCTATTATTAAATACCTTTCAATCTCATTATCTTCAATTTGAGTATTATTAAATTCATTATCAGAAAATAAGATTTTTTTATAAATTCACGTATGTGATATTTTCTTTTTTTTTGGTTTTGGTTCACGCAATTCTTGTTGAATATTAATATTATTCTTTATAAAATTATATACTTTATGAAGTCTAGTTTTTGCTAATTCCTTTTAATCATTATTTGTAAACTTTATCTTTTTTTGCGCGGATCTAATAATGCTGCAATTAGTGCTTCTTTTTCGATCACTTCATAATATTTCTCAAGTACTTTATAAAGATTTCTCTTGATCTTGCTTATCTATAAGACCTGAGGTATTAACAGGAGTATTTATTTGAATTTTTCGCCTGACTTCAGGTTCATAATCTTCATCAATTTCTTCAAATTGATATTCTTCAAATGCATTATCATTTGTTTCCAAATCCAAATTATTATTACTATATTCTCTGGCTAGACGAAATAATTTTTTAAGTCTAGAAATACCTGGATATATATAACTCATTATTGCATATTTTGTACCTTCTAATTTTTCTGTTAATTCTGCAAAAGGTCCTAAAATTTTAAGTAAATCTCTAATAACATCCCATTTATCATTAGTAAGATTAATTTTCTGTAGTCTCTTTGCATCTTCTTTGGCATTATGGTTTTTACTTACATTTAATGAAGAAATAACAATATTGATATAAGGCTTTAGAATTATTAACCTTTTCCATGCTATGTATGTACTTGATCAACGTGTCTCAACATCTGTAATTACTCTATAAAAAATTGTATGCAAATTACTTTTTCTTTTGGATTTTCTTCAAAATTTTTTTTTATACATCTAAAAAACGTTTATTTTGTTTTGATGAAGTGAAGAAATTGATTAATCTTTTTGCGTGTGCAATTAAAACTTCAGCAGTAAGCAACCCTTTTCCAATAACCAATTGAATTGTATGGGCAGTACATGATAATCATTGCAACCAAGATATTTGATTAAAACATTTTTTCATATTAGCAGCATTATCTGTCATGCAAAAAAATACCTTATCTTGCAATTTCCATTTGATTATAATCTTTTCTAACATTTTTTGAATAGCATCTCCAATATGTGGATATGGCATATATTGAATAGCTAAAGTTATCTCTTTCATTTCAAAATCAGGAGTAATAAAGTGATATGTAATACTAAAAAATCCTTACTTACTATGAGAAGTCCAAAGATCACAAGTAAGTGAAACTGAACTTGTATTTTCATAAATATATTGCTTTAGTTAATTTTTACAAAATTCAAATGCTTCAAAAATTTTTTTTTCAAAATTCTTTACTTGTTAGAAGCTCAAAATTTTCATTTAATACATTAATAAATCGGCAAAAAGAAGGAAATTTTAACAAAGAAAGTAACTGAAAATCTAGTACAAGCTATTCAAATAAAAGTGTTTCCAAATATTTTTATCAATCATATGTCATTTGAGGAAACGAATTTGATAAAACAGTATAATAATCAATTTTAGTTTGTTTTAAAGATGGTGTGACTGTTAAAGGCTTAGAATGTTCATAAATTTTATGCTTTTGTACAAGATAACTAATAATATTGCCAGTTGGACCTGTTGTTTCAATTTTTGCTGTACAAATATTCTCACTATCTAATTTTTGATTATATTTAAAGATAAATTTTTTTGAATCTGTTGGATGATTTTTCTTTCTCCCCAATTATATATTTAACTGCGAAACTTTGATCCTCCTTTACTTTTGACTTGAAGATTTAATAAATCAAAATCAAACTTTTCTCCATTAAGTAATTTTTCAAATGCATTTATATGCTTTTCTGAAATATTTTTATTGGTATTATCTAGTCTAGACGATGTAAGATTTTTTACATCAATATAATTACTATTATTATTATCTATAGACCTTGAATGTATCTTGAAAGTTTTTTTAGTTAACATATTTGAAATGTATGGCTTTTATTCTTAAGCTTTACAAAATAATTTCTTTATTTCTTAATCTTTCGAATAAAAAAAAAAAAGTGATATTTATACAAAAAAAAAATTAAAGTTTATGCATGATTTGCACTAATCCTAGGCTAATTCAGATAATCCTAAAATTATATCTGTTTATAAAATTGCAGATCTGAATATCTGTTCAAACATTACCTGAATAATATTTGGATAATTGAATAATCTGGATTAATCCTAGAATATTATCTGTTCAAGAAAAGCTCTAAATTAGACTTCTGAACAAGTTGGATTAATTGAGTTGAATTAAAGTCAAAAGATCTTTAATTTGTTACAGCACACCTCGATATAATGAAGTTGGTGTCTGAACTGATCAGTNCTTNNTTATAAGAATGATTTCATTGCACAATACCAAATATGTGANCACATTTTATATNAANAGATTTATAAAAATTGTACNATTACTTTNTATAAATAAATATAAATTGATATTTAAGCATTTTTAATTCAAAATTAGAATTAATATTAATAAAAAATAATTTATAAAATATAAATTTGTATATATTTTAAAAGATTTCTTTATTTAAAAAAAATAGATTATTATTTAATATCCTGTACTATAGGACAAATGATATTTATAATTGCAAACTACTGAGCATTATTGCCTAGTAATTGATAAGTTATGGTTACGTTTTCAGGTATACCCATTACTAAAAAAAGTAAATATACTTAATATAAATCTGAAAAATTAATTCATTCATTTTAATAATTACCTGACTATTCCCAGAATCTAGTTCTAAAAATATGATAATATTTTTCTCTAGTATATGATCACCTCCCCTCTCATTTCACACCATTGTGTCAGTTGCAAAAATCCTAAAAGATATTAATTATATTATTATTAAGTTATATCTATCTCTATATTATTATTTATTATTTACTTACCCCATAATTTCTAACTAAATTTTTTCATTTCTGTTTACATTGGCGAGCAGTATAAGTTCTAGTATATCTCCTATTTATTCTTCAGATAATGCTTTTCCAGAATTTTACTTTATTGCCTCTAAACCTTGTATATTATTTGTTGTTTCTTTTCCTCCTTTCTAAGACCAAAAGATCTATTTTGAGATCTTCTCAGATGATTCTTGTTTTATTTTTATTTTAAGATTATTAAAAAAAAATATGTAGGAAAATTTTTAAATGTTAAAAGTTCAAAATGTGAAAGTTAAATGATAATAAAATACTTTCCTTTATAAAAAAATTTTAATTAATCGAAATACTGATTTGATATTTTAGGAAAACTTAGATCAATATAGTAAATACATGATTGAAATATTTAATACTGTACAATAAGAACTCTTTGTGTTATTTTTGTATTTCTTAAAAATATAAAGTTAAGTAATTATACAAATTAGATATTATATTATTTATAAAATTAGCAAAATTTAATAATTACGATAGATTAGACAATTATGATCACAATAATAAAACATCACCTTAGTGATAAATATAAATCATTTTAAAAATATTTGACAAAAACGGATAAGTAATTTCAATACAAGTTCAACACAAATTCAACACAAATTTCATTACAAATTATAAATAATAATATGAATTGTCAACACTATTTCAACACTATTTTAACACATGAACACAAGAACACAGAGGATGTTATTTAGTCAATGTATTATATTAAATTATATTACATAATTATTAATGAGTAGTTTGTCATACAGAAATAAATAGCTTCTTTTCTAATTTTAATTCTTCTTTATTCAAATT